>CM029368.1:18382511-18425011 GCA_017165825.1 Hepsetus odoe
CATCTTGTAAACCTTCCCTTTTACTCTAGCTATGTTTACTGGAAATTACCACTGTACAGGGTTTTTCTCTCTCTTTCCGTTTACTTCTGGTGTCAACCAAAGGAGGATGGGTTCCCCCAAGTTTTCCACCCAGTCCAACCTGCCTGCACTATCAGTAGGTGGCAGTGGCCTAGTGGTTAGGGAGTTGGCCACAGAATTGGAAGATTGTGGGTTCAAAATCCTTACTAGTAGGTTGCCCTGAGGTACCTTGCCCTTGAGCAAGGTACCATCCCCATCACTGCTCCCTGGACGCTTTCATAGCTGCCTCCTGCTGCATGGGTTAAATGCAGAAGTCCAATTTCATTGTGCTTAATGCTGTGCTTTGTGTTCTCACAATGACAAGAATAGTCATTTTCCCTTTTTTTTCCATTACTCTTAACTGTTGATGTTGAAGAACTTAAATTCCTACATTTTTGTCATCTCTAATCCCTGCATCTCATCTAATTCTTTTTGTTCACACTCACAATATCATCAGCAAACATCATAGTCCATTGAGATTCCTGTCTAACCTTGCCTGTCAATCTGTCCATTACCATTGCAAACAAGAATGGGCTCACAACAGATCCTTGATCTATCAATGTATTGTATCATGTATACTGAGGCACTGGTCTCAGTACAGACATCTCCACTCTTCAGGAGGCATCCTCTGCCTCTCCAATATTGTATTAAACAATCTAATCAGAAACTCCACTGCCATTTTTCCTAAAGATCTCTCTCTCTCTCTCTCTCTCTCTCTCTCCCTCTCTCTGTCTGTCTGTCTGCCTTTTGAAGCAATTTAAATATCTGTTAGTGACTTGAAGTTACAGAGCAGCACAAATAACATATGATATACAAACCTACTTACCATCTTATTTACTGCAATTATGATGAGGCATCACTGTCTAGAAGCCTGAGATTGCCTGCAAGTGTGGAACATATAGCCAGACAAGCATGACGCTCATCATGCTTGGTGACAGAACATATGAATAAACAATCACAACAGGATGCTTGTGTGGTGTATTTGTGCTCATTCTTTCAGAAACACAAAAAAGGCAATGAAAAGAGTGGGTAAATTGAAAATGCTTTGGAGATGCTTTGAGTAAGTTTGACCTACAAAGTTTAGCTTTTGAGATTGAAAGTAAAACTCCAGTGTTTCTCCAACCATTCCTCTGAATCTGTGTCATATAGTATATTACCCTGAGTATATTACCTCTAAAATATAGACAATCTACTGATGTGGGAACAGCAGCAAACGGACAGGTGCTGAAGTAGTTGCCCTTTGGTTTTTATTCTTAATGTGTCTTGAGTCAACAGATCACACTGAAATTGTGTTACAGGGAAACATAATGACATAGTTGTCTATGGTCATGAACTGTATGCTAGAGATATGCCAAAGAGAGATTAGGAAAAACACGGCACTGTTTCTTTAAGACCCAAAGGGCTTTCTGCAGACAAGTTAGCTGTATCAAATTATGATTCATTTAAATATTTGACACCTCTGTCCATCATTTACTTTCACTCTCTCCTCTCTCACTCTCTCTTTCTCTCTCTTTCTCTCTCTCCATCACTTCATTGGTGATTCCATCCATGCCGCAGTGTGGTATATTGTACCTGCCAGCACTGTCCCCATTCCCCCATTCCTCCACTGTTGTCATAGCAACCAAACCCCCACCAGCTCAGTGGCTGTCAGTCCAAGGTTAAGAGCCAATAAAGCAGAGAAACACAGCAATTACTACACAATATAACTCACATACGCAACCACACACACACACACACACACACACACAAACACTCACACTCAAATCCATCTGTACTCTGTCTCTCCCCTACAGCTTGTCAATTGCTGCCGCATTCGAATTGGGTAAACCCGTCATCATCCATTACAGAGTGCTCAGCCGCACCACTTATGGCAGCTCAACCAATAAACCAAGGGGTCTTTAAGCGTGGGTCCCACCACTAATCCCATATAAAAATTCCCCTGCTGGGGAATAAGTGATATAAACTCACTCATCAGACCTTTGCTTGACTCTAAAGTTACAAAAGCACTAAAGGATGGGCTCATTCCAGAGTTGACGCTAATGTCTAGTTACAGTATGTTGTAAGGTAAACGGATAATGGAAAGTGGTTTAGTGGGATAGGGGGCTCAGAGCAGAACCATGACGAATGACTGATTCTTTGCTTCACTGCAGAATAAAGAAAATCTTTAGATAGTGTGTACTGTCAATGAAACCATGTCCTCTGTCTCTAACAGAATCACTCAGAAACTAAATCACTGTAAACTTAATGTGATTATGCCCCACTTCTGCATTTAATCAAATTGAATGGAGGTAGTATATACAGATTTTGTTACATCAACAATAAAACACAATTACAATTAATGTCCTCTTTTTTTCAGTGTTTGTCTGTGTGTCTTCCCTGCAACTGACTGACATCTTGTCTGGAGTATTGCTCCATATTTGCCTTGAAATCACTGGGAGAGGCTCTAGTCCTCCTTCCTTAAGGATAAGCATTTTAGATAATGGATGGATAGACATTTTCAGACAACCTCTTTGGTTCATTCCAAGTTTACTTTACTTGACCTAGATCCCTCACACTGAATCTGCTTCAGATTTTAAATGGATTCAGTTTATACAGTATCCTAATAAATTACTTTTTTGATGTTACTTTAGAAATGCATAAAGTCATATGTTTAAAAAAGAAATATCTCAATGCCTGAAGTGTTTAGGGTGGCGGTGGTCTAGAGGTAGGGTACTTGCCTATGGACCAATGGCTCAAGAGATCCCACCTCAAGCACTACCATCACTGGGTCCCTGAGCAAGACCCTTCTGCCTGAGTTGCTCCAGGGGGACTGTCCCTGTAATTAGGACATGTAAGTTGCTCTGAATAAGAGTGTCTGCTAAATGTTTAATGTTTTTCTAGTAAATTAAAATGTAGACCACATTTGTGTGATTTACATTAATTAAATAATACACATGATTTGTTTAAGTTAATTAACAGTTTCTTGGAAATGCTTGACATAGAATAAGTAAATTAAACGTTTTAATGTATGAACCTACTGAATTTGGGGGATCACTGCTTCTTCCTCTTTTGACATCTCCCATTAAAATCCATATGTTCCCATACTCTGCATCTTCCTCTTTCATACCAACTGCCTGCACGTCCTCTTTCACTACATCAATAAACCTCTCTTCTTCTCCTCTTTCTGGGCAGCTCCATCCTCAACATCCTTCCCGCAACATAATCAGCAGATATCCTCTGCAGATGTTGAAATCAACACAATCTCAATTCACTGGCTTTGTTACCAAATAGCCCTACCTTCGCTGTTCCTCTAATATTCTCATTCCTAATCCTCTTCATCCTCATCACTCAAAATGCATATCTTGGCATCTTTAGGTGAAAGGTGAAAGTGACTATTTGTCACTGTAAAGATACAGCACAGCAAAGCACAGTGAACCACAACTAAATGCTTTCTCTACATTTAACCCATCACAACAAACTGGAGCAGCAGGCAGCCATACGCAGTGCCCAGGGAGCACTGTTACGTATGGTATCTTACTCAAGGATCACCTCCTGGTCTGGAACTCAAACCCATGACCTCACAATCATGAGGCCTAGTCCCTAACAACTAAGCCACCATTGCTTTTAACTACACATCCAGCTCTGCTGTCTTTTTGTCAGTGCCACCATCTCCAACCCATATAACATAGCTGGTGATGCTACTTGTTTGTAAACCTTTCCTTTCACTTTTGCTTGTCACCCGTATGTCACAGATTACTTCTGTCACTCTTCCCCACCCACCTCACCTTGCCTAGACTCTCTTCTTGACCTATCCTTCACATTCATAGCTTTTTTTAAGCTTCTCTATACTTCTTCAGCATCACCCTCAGAGACAGCATTATATTGGTAGTGCTCTTTCTCAGCTGCTCAGCAATCATGGCTTCTCTTCTTGTTTAATCTCGTTAGAAACTCCCCTGATGTCTTTCCTAAATACCTCTACACCTCCTCTATGCTTCACCAGGTATGTCATCTGGAGTAGCAACCTTTTCTTTACCCTCTTCACCTTGCTAAATCCACTGCACTTCCTGGTTCAATATCCACACATTATCCAACCTTCTCCTTTTCTCATTGTGTTCTTTCATCAGCCCCTCAAATAGCCCTTTTGTCTGCACAAAAGACTCTGCTCGCTTGTTTGTATGTTTCCATTGCTTTTTTTTCCTGTCTACTTGGGGGTGGGAAGTTTCCTGTCTGCTAGTGGTGGATCACTGCAAAAGTTATATTTTACATTGAATGTTATCTTTATTCTATTCTATTCTATTCTATTCTATTCTATTCTTATTCATTAATGAGAATAGCTGATCTCTGACACTTCAGAAATAGGACCAGACAGTGATGAGTGAGTTCAATGCAGGGAACCAACATGTTGTGTTGCTGGAGAAGCAGTGTATCGAGAACAACCTGGTATGAGGAATGATTAGATGGCGTTATTGGGTATGAACAGTCAGGCTTGTTGTGCTGCTTAATCCATCAGAGAGAGCTGAGTTCTGATCAAATTATTGATTAACTACAATGGACTGACAGGTGAAGGGTAGTGTTTTGCTGTTTACACAGCATTCAGAGCTCTGATACTTCAAATTTCAGACATTAACAAAGAAGTACACTAGTTTTTGCTAATTCCACTCCTTTCTAGAAGTTTCTTTTTTTTATAACTAGGACTGAACCAAACTCAGGAATCTGTAACATATGCATTAATCACTTAAAGTTCTCATGGATGCCCTGGAACACTAAAACTCCTGGGACTCATGATCACTACTTAAAATTTTGGATCCTGTGTGGGATTAAATATCAGAAATGTGTTGAACAACAAAAATATTTACAGATACACTCAACTGGCACATTTAGCACAATCTCTCTTGTACTGGGCAGTATGCCCTATTTCCTTATGTAATGTATTTCTATAAGAAATATAATGCAAGATTTCCTTCCACTACAGTCTGAATGTATATTATATCAACAAATTAATTCAAATGAATAATATAAAATTTTTATATATATTTGCACTGTTATTAGTTATTTCTTTGTTAGTAGTTAGTTTACTGTTATTTTATATTATCAAAGGGATCAAATACAGAAAAAACAACCATGTATTGGCCGCACTTTTGTTTCAGAATGAACCAAGAAATTAAGAAGAATTAAAGTCAAAAGTAAAGTTTTAGCAATTACCTTTGGAATCCCCAACCTCAGACTGGACTTTGGACTTTGGGAAAAATTTTATTTGACACTGCAATAAACTAGTTCCTATTATAGTGCGCAACCCATTCAGCGGTAGCTTAAATAGCATTTTAAGCAGAAATATGAAAATACAACTCTCTTATTCTTTAATAGCTAATGTTCACATGATGGTTTACTAAAGAGAATAGAAAGTGGACAGGTCAATTAAAACGCATTTCAAAAAAGTGCGTCTAAAGGCAGCTGTTTGTTGTTGTGGGTTCTGGTCTCTCTGTCTCTCTCTCTCTCTCTCTCCCTCCCTCCCTCTCCTTCTCATTGGCTATGGTCAGGCAGGTAATCAGGGCTGATTAATTCTCTTTATTGTTGGTCGTTTGTCTACAGGGCAGGCACTGTCTCTTTCTCTCAGCCTCACTCTGAAGCAGCCAGTGATAAATGACTCTCCGCCAGCTCCACTGTCACCACAGCAACCTCTGCCCTACCTAAGTGCTTCTGATTGGTGACCCTTGGCGTAAAGTTAAAAGTGGCTTTTTGTTGGATTTCTCAGAAGTGTCAAGACTCAGCACCCCCATCTCGCAAACCATAAGAAATGGCACAGAAACCATGTATAGCAGACTCTTGATCTACAGCATTTCCACTGTGTACATTATTTTTCTGGAAAGATTACCTGATAGGAAATACTACGCTAATAGCAAACCAAAACATGGCAAAATATAATTTCTAATGTAAAAGAACTGGTTATAAAATGTTTTTAAAGCATTTTTAAAAATTGCGTCAACCTTAAACCTTCTATCTTCGATATATTCATGCCTCTGCACATATTATATATTTTTTCATTTAAAGACAAAATTCTTGTTTTCCTGGAATTCGTTTTGTATTAAGCTGTGCTCTTTCCCTCTAAATATTTTTCTGTGATTTAATTATGTTACTGTGAACCATTTGAAGTTGTAGTAACCCATCACTTTAGAGTATGACCAAATATTTCACCAATCCCTCCCACCACCCAAACCTACAACTGAGTGAGAATACTCAGCTAGTTCCCTCAGAGGATTTTATTTTTGCCAAAAAAAATTATACTTCAGGCTACAAGAGGGAAAATGTGTAATGGTTTCATAGCAATCTAGACTGAATAATGAACAACAAAGTTCTGATGGGTTTCTGATGAAGGTGATTCTGGTGATTCTGATTAGGTTCTGATCAAGTTAAGAAAGTGAGTAGACACAGGCAGTAAGCAAACAAGGCTTTAGATTTAAATGATTCTGTACTACATGACAGTGTAGTTTACAATAACATCAGGATATATATGGAGCATGAGACTATGAGTTTTCATTATGAGTCGAGTTACCGTATTTACTCGTGTATAAGTCGCACTTGTGTATAATAAATTTGGTCCAAAATGAATTTTTGAGTGATATCTTGACATTTGAGATTTTGGATTACATGTAGGCAAAAAAGCTAATATGTGTACAATGGCACAGTTGGGAAACTGCCATTGGCAGCAGCATTGGGAATTATAACTGTATGGCGTGGTTAATTTGGGAAATATATTGGTTTCAAAATTTTATAATAGTGTTTATTTTCAAAAGACCTACATTGATATCACAGTTTTGCTGTCTGTAATACTTTGCTTTGAATTATGATATCAAAATGTGCCAATAGAAAAATTTGCCAATAGAAGACATTGTACATTGACTGTCTATAAGCACATACTGGGAAATACTGGGATTTACAGTCAAATGTACTGATTGGTCCGTACGCGGTCACCGGTTTATGTATTCAAAATGACGGCACATGAATTTCCTGGATTGAAATTTATGAAATGAAAACATTTTTTTGTGGATTGTTGAATAACACTTTCAAATTTTTACAGATAAATGTAGTAATAATTTAGAGGATAATTGCCTGGAAATGTGAACATGCACTGGTCTCTATGCAGAATTGTCCATCACTGAAGAAAGGTCCCATGTATAAATTGCAGATTAATTCCCTGTGTATAGGTCGCGCTCCCATTTTTATAGTGGATTTTGGTACAAATGTGTGCAACTTATACACGAGAAAATACTGCAATTTACTGAATGATTCAGATTCATAAGACCTTGCTGTTTGTACATTTATAGTTCATTGAAAGTATCTGCGTAAAATATGTACATAGTACAGCTGACAGGGCAGTTTAGCTGCAAGTTAGCATTCCCTATGCAGAAGGTGATTTAAGATGGCAGAGATTGGCGAGGGTTTATGGGTGTAGTGATTGCTGCGACACAACTGAAAGCGCTTATTGGCTACTGCTGGACACTGATGAATCGACAACTGCTCCAATCGAACACTCTCCCAATCAGACCACCAAGGCCAACGACAACATTTTTCAGTTTTGTCTTAACCAATACCTATCAGGACGTCCACTGATGTCATCCCTCATTCTGTGTGAACTATATCTTTTTTTTATTTCTATTGCTCTGTTAGATACTGGATTAGCAGGAGTCATTCTAGAGAAACACAGAAGAAACAGCTTCAATATGCTTCTATATAAAAAAGATGAAAAACAACGTAAAGGCTTTTTCTCCCGTTTCTTCTAAAATGTCTTCATCATCAGACATGTACTTTCCTGGAATCCTATAGAATACCACATGAAGGCATGCATTTGAGTGAACAACAGAAAAATGTAGCTCATTTTGTTAATTTCTTGCAGTCTAGATAAAGAAAATCTAGGAAAAGGTGCAGTGCACATAAGAAAGGGTTGCATTTCCAGTCCTTGTTTTGGTTTGTCTGCTGCCACAGAAAATGCATTGCCTTAAGCTTTGAATCCAAAGTCTTTTTGCCTGAGTGAAAGATACTCTCTCAAGGAGCAATTCATTCAAAAAACAAGCAAAAAAAAAACCCCAAAAAAAACAACAATACAAATAACATGTCTGCATTCCTCATTCTGTTGTCCAACAGTAGATGCTAGACCATCATCTAGTTTTATAACAAGATAAACCTCCTGTTGATTATATGTCATGAGGATGCAAGGAACTTAGTTTTGTGCAGATATTTAAAGGTAACGCAGAAGCTGAATGTAGTGTTTCTACTTCTGTTTCCTAATTAGCCTTTACATAAGAGGCTAGCAGATGGGATTTCTTTAAAAGCCATAAAGGGATTCCCGGTGGTTGTATTACCTTCTTGTTTAATGCATTATGGAGAGTGTAGCGAGAACATATTGATGGATGTCCCAATAACAATACAAAATCATGAATTCTGTCGAACCAGTGAAACCTGATTAATCATTGCACAACAAACAAAAACGCTAATTTTCACCCCTTCAAAGATTGCGTGAAACATTTTTATATCAAACAAAATCTTTCAAAACAGACCTAAAATTTTCCAAAAAACTACATTTATTCATTTTTACACTAAAGTCTCTAAATCACAATAAAACTATTTTTCAAAATCTTGAAAAAAAACAAAAAGAAAATTGGAACACATTTTTGCCCCACCCCCTTCTAATAAATCTTAGCAAAACCCTACACAATGCAAAGCAAAGGAACCTCTAACTGCTTCAACTGAACACATAATTATGCCCTAACTGTGCCCAAGAGTCCTTGCTTACAGTGCAGCTTTCAGAAGGTTTTTGTTTTAAAAGTCAAATACTGAACAAAAACAAAACAAAAAACAAAAAACAGAAAAGATACATCACATAAAACACTGAAGGAAAATCTTTCCTCTAATCCACCCAAACATTATGCTGGGCGATATAAGCAGCATAAAAAGTTTTTTGTGAATGTGCATCTCAGTGATTTCTGTAGTTTACAGAACTGGGTCTCTCATTTGCCCTGCTGACTCTCCTGTTGACAGCTGACAGGAGATGATAAACATTTGCAAAGCTCTGGCCGCATAGGTGTTGTTTGGAACAACTGGGAGGGGCTGCCATTGTGGGAGGACATTTCGATGGGTGTGGCTGGACCAACACTAGTGCCAAGGCCAGATGATGATGTGCTATAAGCAAACACATACACACAAATTAAACAATCATTTTTAAGAAAGCATCATAAATTTCATCATTAAGTTTGATTTAATATAGTGGCATCGCAAGTTAATACATTATTGCAAAATGAAGCCTTAGCATTCCATTCACTGAAACATTGCATAAAACATAAGTATGATATTTAAGACATTAGAGTGGTACAGTGGAGTTTTGACAATAAAGCATTTACAAATAATTTTGAATTTGATGTGAAGCAACATTTCAAAAATACACACACCTTTCACAATCAGAGTCACAGTAGCTCTTGCTCTCTTCAAGAGGGAAGCGTGTCTCGTATGCACAGCGCTGGATGGCCTGAGCAACAGTGTAGCGTGTCTGGCCTTGCACGCATGCCTCCATTTTTGCGATTTTCAGCTGTGACTGCAGGAACAAGTGCAGCCTACTGTCTGACAGCAGCAGCGGCGTCTGCAGCACACTATACACAAAAACGGGATTCCATCAGTCTTCTCCACTAGTAATGAATTTTCTCATGATTGCCTTTTGTTTGACCTAAAAACCCATAGGATGCATTTCAATTTTAACAATCTGGATTAGGTGTTGACCAGGGGTTTCAAACTCCAGTCCTGGAGGGCCCAGCACATTTTGGTGATTTTCCTCCTCAAACACACTCACTACACCCGCCACTAAGTGTGAACCAGGTGTGGTTTAAGGATTTAAAATGTGCTGAACTCTGGCCCTCCAGGACTGGAGTTCGACACCCCTGCTGTAGGCAATATGAAAAACAAACACAGTTAAACAAGACTAATTATGCTGTTTGTGAAGAAACATGCAGCTGGTTAGTGTTCTTTAATGGCAAAATGCTCTAAAAGAAAACAGCGATATGTAATTTATCAAACTAACAATCAATATTGTCATGTTGCCTGGCCATAATGTGAACAGCAAATTATGATGCCTTAGATATTCAGAAGTTACACTGTATGGTAAAAGAAGTTCCACCTAATTACTGGATTTAGATGTAGCACATAGTTAATCAGTCAGTATTGACATACACACTGAGCAAGTGCAAATTTCAGAGGCTGCTAATACTGAAAACTGTATGACTATAAAAGTGACTTTGCTACAAAATAGTTTGTGAAACTTCTCCACAGCTAGATCTGATACCATCAACCCTAGGTGCTGTTAGAAATAAATAAATAAATAAAACAGCAGCAGCTCAGTAAGAAAAGTGGTTAGACCTCACAAACAGAGTGGGGCTGAGTGGTGAATAAATTGCTTATCCCGTTATATCCCTCACTGCTGAGCTCACATCAACACGTGTGTTGGGAGCCTCAGGAAAAAGGCTTCCCAGACTGAGCTGACGCACTTAAGCCCAAGATCATTCACTATACTACACATCAAACATACTGGTGAAGCACACCACCACTGGACTCTCGAGAGCATGTTCTCTGGACTGAGGAATCACACTTCACTGGCTTGGAGTATAGTTTAGGCAGATACCAAGAGCCTGCTACCTTCAGGAATACACAGTGTCAATGGTTTGGTGGAGGAAGTTAAAGATCTTGGGCTGTTTTTCAGGGTTTCAGCTAGGCCTTTTGGTTTCAGTGAAGGGGAATGTAAAATGTCCATTGTATAATGTAATGGCCTTCTGAAGACGTCTTTCTGCCTCTTACACAAAGTGAGATTCATAAAGAAACAAGCTGCCTACAAAGAGGCCTAAAACAAATCTAGATATCCAGCACTCTCATGTTGTGATGGTCAGGCATCTACATACTTTTGGCATATGGTGCATCGCTGACAATATGATTCATTACAACCTTTTCAAATAGGAAGGTTCTGAGTTTAACATTCTAGAGAACATACAACATGTAACAAAACAAGTGGCGAAATAAAGAGGAATATCAAAATGAGATGACGGAAGAAAAGAAACAGGAAAAGAGCTTTATTCACATACACTTCTAGAAATTTCTGGAGTCCCTGCATCCGCTGAGTCACCTGGTATGTGTTGTTGAGGCTGAAGAAAGGATTGGCAGGGGGCAGTTTAGGTAAGTGTCTGAGGATACAAAGAAACGTTACAAATTATAATGGACCATGTGATCATCGTGGGTATTGCAACACGTTATTTTTTCCCCATACATCGTGATTAAGGTGACTACTACTGGGGGAAAACAGTCAGGCCTCTCAGCTGGGTAGTCAGACAGAATTCTATTTTTAAGAAAATAGGTTTAAAAGCACAGTGTTTCCCAACAGTGCAGTCTACTTCAGTTTACTCACAGGAGCAGGGCATTGTCCTGTAATCTCTGACGGAGCCACACAAACTCGCTGTATCTTCTTCTTACACAGGAGCTCTTCTTCCGAAAACACATGCTATTGGTCTGCTCACATAAAGCACAGTACGACACAAAACACAATGACTTTTTGCTCTTATTCATATAAGGAAAGCCAACACTGGTGAGTCAGTGAGAAGACAGTTCTCCAGCTTTTTCTGTGTCTGTTAGCACTGTACACTGGATTATCTAGTACTTGGTAAAAGGCTTAATGAAAACACAGCATAAGCCAGTGGTCACTGAATTACACCTCCTCATTGACTTCTATAATTTATTATTGGCTTCCATTGGCAGCCTTCGGGAAATGGCCATTTTGGTCAACGTAAGAAACAATGGTACAAAGTAGATAAATCTTAGGCTGAAAAAAGTATTTCCCTTGTTCAAAGTTCTCATGTAGGAATATGCCAGATTGTACTTACATGAAGACAGATCTCATAGTCAATGTATGTGTGCCAGAAGTCCTCTTTATGAACCTGAGGGTCCCGTACCCAAACACTGACAAACTCCTACAACACAACCAGAGTAACTCATGAGTGTCTGTGCATTTTTTTTGTAAATGGGTTCTGGATGAAGTTGCTACACCCATTTTAGGTCTTCGAGTCATGTATGATCTAACAATCAGGCAAAAATTCAAATAAGGCTAGCTGGATTATCAGCCACCTGTTAACTAAACCTGCAACACCTGTAAAAGTCAATTAATTTGTTACATAAAAGTGTAAGTAAAAGGCCATAAAAAAAAAAGAACGAATCCTTAGCTCTAGCTTCAAAAATGTGGCATAAAGCAGATAAAGTGTAAAGTAGTAGGAGCAAGGGACACTAAAAATGTGGTATTAAAGAAAAAGACTGTATACAGAACAAGAAAGAACAGCATAATAAGATTTCTAAGATATAATAAATTACCTTTAAAAGAAAAAAAAAAAGTCAGATCTTTAATCTCAATATTTAGTAAATGGAAATCATATATAAATTTTGTTAAAAATACCTCTTAAGTAGAAAATGTTAACTTCAGTAGTTCAAAAATTTAATCTCATTTTGAGGGATTTTTTTATTAAAGCCATTTCACAAAATCAGTGGTGAACATTTGTCTTGTGACTAGTTTTCTTTCCAGGCAATGTCAGGTTTCCCTTTTGAAAATTAAACTTTAAAAAATGTAATCTTAATGAACATAAACTAGAACCTTGATTATTCATTACTATTTGCAGAAATTGTAGGAAGGGTAAATCTTGAATTTCTTGCCACTTTTTAAATGATACTCTACATGACCATTCTAATTTCAGCAACAAATGGAACACTTCCACAAGGCACATGAAGTAAGTGCAATTTGTACAGATTTACATTTTGATCCATTAAAGTTGAGTCACGCATAAATAAATAAATAAATATATTTATATTTATATATATATATATATATATATGAGTCAAATGACATGACGAAACCCTGAGATGCTGAATTCCAGTTCTCAATATGGAAAAAAATATGGAAATAAGCACTAATGAACTCCATGAACTCTGAAATGTGCAAATCATTTTGGGGAAGAATGAGCTAAAAAGCATTGGAAGTTCTCAAGAGATTGGTGTAATCCTACATAAATTGTTATAGAAACAAGGGAATGCAGAAATAGTAATTACTAAAGATTTACTAAAATTTTTTGTCCAGTGAGCTAATTGGCATCAGCATAAATATACAATAGATTACCCACTATTGTATATTTATGCTGAACACACTGGCACTGTGTTTTTGGTTGTGCTTTTTTATTATTTTGTAGGAAAAGAAAACTTATTCTGTCCCAATTTTNATATATATATATATATATTTTAATATTGTGATCCATTCCAATACCTGGGACAAGAAAAGGTATGACTTAAGGAAGCTCAAGGTTTATTATAAAAAAAAAAAATTATATATAATTTTATATAATTTTTTTTTTCTACTTTATACTATAATCCAAAACCATTTTAAACTGCAGGACTTTCAGTACACAGCAAATTGTATCATAAACAGCACTTAAGAAAGCAGTTGCTTCAGAAAGCAGTTGCTTCAGTCTGAAGACTTACAGACTTTGCTACAGACTTACTAATATATATGTTTCGAACAAACTTGGAAATACTAGTCTTTTAGATAAGCATAATTATTATAACTAATAACAGCCATTTCAGGTTTTGCTTAAGGCTTATATTTGAAGTTTAATAGTTATCCTGTTCCTCAAACCATCCTGATGACTTATTCCATACAATGAACAAAACTAAAAAAAAAATGTACAATTCTCAAGAAAGTAACATCTCTGAACACTTGAAAGCCAAGCGAAGACTACAAAATAATAACACTGACAGAACTTCCTGATCATGAGAAATATCTGTGATTATCATGTAGAATGAGTAAATGAAAATGGTACCTTCATTGTAAGACTCTCTATTGTGTCCTCCATATCAGGGACTTGGCTGGAAAAGACAGAAACACGATTTGTTAAGAGAGAAATAAAAGGATCTGGTTCACTGCACTGCTTATCATTCACCAAGCTTAATGAGAAGTTTTAATGAAAAAGAAAGGGGGGGAGAAAAAAAAAAAAAAAAAAGGATTAAAATTTAATCTTTTAATGCATGTGAGCAGACCTAAAAGCCCCATGCTGATGAAGTAACAGATTTGAGAGGACCTCTTGCCTGTGAGGAGTAGGGGCAATATTTACAGATTATTTCCAAGCTTTAATGCTGAGATTAGACTGAAGCTTCCATTCACAGAGCAAAACCTGGATTTAAGGAAGAAGCCACTGTCTTATAATCAATTTTAGCATCAGGCCATCACTGTCAGCAATGAGCACCGATAATAGTGACACTACTGAACAACAGAGGAACACACTGCATTAAGACCTGCACTGCCATTAATGGAGTTTACAATAACTACCAAAACTCGGTTATATTAGTGATCAAAAGGTTATCCCTTTTCTAATGTCACAAAAAGAGTGAAAAAAGTAATAAATATCTAGTTTTGTGTTGAAACAAGGAATCGTACAAACCAGAGAGTTAAGTAAAACAACGAAGGGGCAAGTGCCATCTATACTGTGACGTTACAAACTCAAACACGCTGTGTGTCAATATTTCCCGCATCATATACTTGTAAGATGATAAGCATTTAGCCATGATATAAATCCCATTAAACACCAATGTCCTTGCTGCCATCCCATTTGATACTTTATAATTCTGGCTTCCAGGAACAGATGATTTGGGCCATTATGACCCGATGACACTGGGATAATGTCCAAAGCAGGATCCCTAAATAACAAAAAAAAAAAAACAACTTACTCAAATTCGAAACTGTAAGAAGGACCAGTGACAGTGCTCAGCAAACACACAAACCTTACTCAACAGGTTTACTCACAATATGGGACAGTGTGTGTGCGCCATGTAAATACTACTTTGGCTTCCTTCAACATCACATGACGAACGGGCCATCTACCATCTATTGTTAATTCACCGCCGTAGATTATCCAAAATGCTGACTCATGTAGGCTGAACAATGGTGTCAAAACACGAAATCCAATTAGGATAATGGACTGACCAGTGACTAAACTATCAGTCTAGCCCAAATCAACCAATCAATCAAATGGTCATCAGTGTGACATGAACAGTCATGTCTGTTTGCTTATAAGCACCATTAACACATCTTGATGGAGGAAGATCCCTTAAATGTATGCCACTGATTTCTTAAAAAAGCTGACCATTTTAGATTAAAGTGAGTCATTCAGCAAGAGCACTTGGCAAACTTGTAGATAAACATGAATATGTGACCCTGATCATTAACAAAGTTTTCTGATAGAGTGTTTAGAGGTTTGGAACCACCACCATTACTGCATATTGTCTCATTTAATAAATGCATGAGTGGCAGTGAAAGTGACTATTTGTCAGTGAGAAACACAGTGAACCACAACGAACCTCCACACACACCGCAGAGCAGGGGCAGCTATATCTGGCATCCAGGGAACAGTGATGGGGACGGTACCTTGATCAAGGGCAACCTACTGGTCTGGGAATCAAACCGACGACCTTCTGATCCCGAGGCCTAGTCTCTAAACATGAGGCCACCGCTGCCTGGTGGCATTCAGCAGCTCAATCTGGCAACTTTTCACACCTTTAATGACTTTCTTGTTAAATCAGGCAACTTTCCCCCGTTCATTTCTCCTGCACGGGTTTCACACTGACAGCACAGAGTGAGATTAAGGTTTGTTGGTCAGTTTATGCAACAGGAAGACCCTCAAGAGTCTGAAATCTCAGAGGAGCACTTTCCCCGTCAGACCAGAATTCAGCACTCAGGCTACCCAGCGCAGCAGCAGCTCGTACTTACAGCTTAGTGTTGGGCAGTCGAGGGTGAGTGTTGGGTGGAGGGGAGCAGACTGGAGGGACACTTACAGAGTTTAAACGCAGCAGCAGACACCAAAAGCTACAAAGAGCACCAAGTGAAGGGAAAACGCTCCGACACTCCAGAAAGCAGAGCTCGCTTTAATTAAACCCGCCCTCAAACTCGAGCCCCTTTACCGAAAACACCTTCGCCAAGTTCAGAATCCCGAGAGAAGCCAGTCTCGTTTACTCCTTTCACCTTTATCAGCTGTTCGACGCCGACGACTCTTCTCCTCGCGCCCGGAGTCGCGAGCGGACTGTGGCGCGCGCTCCCGAGAGGAAATGAGACGCTGCGCGCGACGACCCGCCGCTCGTCTTTCACTTTCAGCTTTTAAACCGCCCGGACCGCGTAGACACACACCCTCAGCGGCGCGAGACTACAGGAACCTCCTGCGGACCACGCTGAGTATCTGGCAGCTAGACTAATTATTATTATTATTATTATTTTTTTTATTACATGTTAGATTCTTGTGGCCGTCATTTTAATAATGACTTTTCAAGTCCCCTTTTATTCTGCTTGTTTTTTGTTTTTTTGTTTTTTTGGGGGGGGGGCTAAACAAATAAACAAAGATGACGTCACGAAGACGCGCGCGCATTCTAGTGTGTTTATTAACCTGCCTGAGAAAACGAAGACGGTTTAAAAAAAAAAAACTGAAAATGAAATATTCTTCTGTCCTAGGAGAGGTGTTGAGGATATAAAGCCGCCACTGCTCTGTTGTTCACTTTGACGTAACTGTATTTATTCTCCTAAACTGACTTTATGCGACTTGTGAAAGTGAAAGTGACTAATTGTCATTGCGAGTACAGCACATAGTGCAACGCATTCTTTATATTTAACCCATGCACACCATGCAGCAGCTATTTAAAGCACCCAGGGAGCAGTGATGGAGACGGTACCTTGCATAAGGGTACCCCTGGGAAACCTACTGGTCTGGGATTCGAACCTACAACCTTTGGATCCTGCGGCCTTATCTCTAAATACTAGGCCACCGCTGCCCATATTTCATGTGTTTATCCTCCTTTTCAAGTAACCAGTTAAAACACTGCGACAGCCATAATTGAGACATAATGTTTATGGAGTTGATACGTAACCAATCATTCATTCCGCCCACAAGCAATCAAGTAGACGTTATTCAAATCTAGGAGTCAAAAGTCAGGGTAGCCTTGTCTCAGACTGTGTGGCCCAGATCCTTTCTGACTCAGGTTGCCCTGAGTTACCCTTGAGCAAGGTATCGTTCCCGTCACTGTTCCCTGGGCACTTTCAATAGCTGCCCCCTGCTGCACATGTGTGTGTGTGGGTAATATGCAGATGTCTAATTTCGTTGTGGCTCACTGTGTTCTGTGATGTGTTTCACAATGACAAGAATAGTCACTTTCACTTAATGCATATTTGACACCTTAAATCTGCTCCTGTAGACTGCACCATGTCCTATTTTGCCCCTCACCACTTTCGTATTGTTTCATCTCTTCCTCATGTCTCCCGTATTCCAGTCTTGGGTCTACAAAGGCGGGGTCTTGTAGCCAAGCTGTCTAGAAATATCCTATGTTTTTCTACAATCACTCCTTGAATGGTCTTTTATTGGAAAAATTTTAGCACTGCTGGAGTTTTCTGGTAATTTGGGATGGGTCATGGTCAGTGTGACAGCGGAGAGCAAGCAAAAAATGTGGCAAAGACAGAAACCACATCCCACTCGTGAGCGAAAACCTCCTCAGGGTCATTCATATATTTGTGATGTTCTAACCGCAAACCTCAAAGTGGAACTGAAAGCAAGCCAAATGTTTCTTATGTCAGCTGTATGCTGAAAAAGATAAAATATGCGCATTAACTAAATTTATGTTTAGCAGTTCTAAAGGGATGTGGCAAGCCTCGGATGTAAAACAACATGGCAGTATGTAACACTACCTTTGCCTTGGGTCAAAGATTGATTACTGTGTCAAAGATTGTGTCAAATTCTGTGAATGTTCATTATTTAATTAAGGCTTTCCTCCAAGGGACACGTCATATCTTTCATCTGACCAATCTAATTTTAATCCCACGTCATTATCTATGGCAATAATTCTAAATTTGTACAACACTAAACTTTTTCTTGCAACAATTCAGAATTTTACCTTTTCCTGTGTTGCTCTTGCCCCACTTCCTCCATAAAGGGCTATGTTGTTTTTTTTGTTTTGGGTTTTGGAGAAGCTCTGGTTATGGTTCACTGTTCTCTCCAAGGGGGTCTCTCAGGTATTTGATGGATAGAGTGACTCTGCTGACCTCGTTTCTGCATACCTGTTTTAATCAACTGAATGAAGAAAAAAAGCTCTGATGATGCAGCATATGTTAATATATTGTGAACACAGCACTATTTCAGTGAAACGATACACCAGTTAGCTGCTTTGTTAACCTTGATGAATGTCCCACTTGTGTTGTCAAAACAGACCTGACCAGTCTAGACATGTGGTATCTGGCACTAAAATGTTAGCAGCAAACACTAACTTTCTGTAAATTGTGAGATGTGACCTCCATGAATTGGACTTCCAGCACATCCCACACATGCTGGATTGGACTGAGCTTTCTGAGAATTTGAAGGCAAACTTGACTTGGACCTGAACTGATTCCTCTGTTGCTGAGTAATAATTGTAAATTGAATGAAATTGTAAATGAAATACTGATCAGTGTATATTTTCATTAAAATGTTGTTGACAATATAAAGAGCATTGTATAATAAAAGTATTTACTGAAATATAAATATAAAATAAATATCCCTCTGAAGATGAACCTTACCTTGTCCCTCGTCATTCCCTTTCTCTATCCAACACACACAAGACTTTGTCTAACCAGTTTGTCCTACAGTTAGAAATGCTTCAGTTATTAGCCTTTGTACCTTAACTGGGATGTGTACATTGACATCTGCATAAAATGGGAGGAGTCTATTGTATTGAATTAGCATGTCCTCAGTGATAAGAAAACCATTATGTCAATTTTTTGACATTGTTTGACCTCAGAAGGGTTACATTTACGTGCATGCAAATTCCCAAAAGAAATAAATTAACTATCTCAGGCGAGGGATGGCCAGTTGTTTTTTAAACCATGTGGAATAATTTCCGCAACACTACTTTCAAGGAATTGATTAATGACATTTAAAATCCTCAGAAGCACATGTCTCAATGAAGTCAACAAGGAGGGTGGGGGTTCTTATCACTGTTACTTTCTCAGTCTTGAAACACCCAAAATATTGCATTCTTGCTGCTGTGATTTCTATAAATAAAATGTATTTGACAAAAGCATCATTGTGTCATTTAGAAGGTGTTTACTGCCTCGTCTTAATCACTTCCTTGTACACCATTTCCTTTTACTGGGGCCTTACCATTATGGCTATTATGTAGTACAACAGAGGAATAAAAGATTGTCACGACACACAGTATTTTGCTTTGTCTGAAGCCCTCTCTTCATGGAGGCTGGGATGGATTTGTTTAAAAACCTTCACAGATTCATAGCTGATGTTATTGTCCAACAAAAATATAAGGGGAACAACAAGTAAAAACAAGTTCAAAGTCCATCTCCAGGGTTCTAATCTCAGTCATGAGACTTACCCACTTGGCAAACTGAAATTAAACAGAATCTCTTCTTTCAATCATAATGCTGAAAGCTTAATTCCAAATCATAATCCCACTTGTTCACCTCTTCTTGTATGCTCGGGGGCTGTGATGTTTCTGTTGTGTTGTGATATTGTGTTGTAGCCCAAATTCTCGAGTGTATTTCCCCTTTGGACTCTGAAACAAATTACCTTTGCAGTCTCTGTCTGGTGCGTAGGCAACTTGTTTTGTTGTCTCCTTGGCCTTTTTTAATAGAATTTATAAAACGAAAAAAACACTTTTCACAGCTCATGTACTGCACTTTCCTAGTGAACACGACTTTTGCTAAAACAAGCACAAATGGTGTGTCAGAAAGCAGAAAACAGTTAAACTTGCTATTGCAATTGTTGTAATTCAGCTAGAATGAATCACTTGTTTTGAACTACAGTTGAATAGGGCCATATATATAGGTTATTGGTTTCTTGCTACATCACAAGACTGATAGGGGCTAACAAGGTTCACCCTGAGAAGATTCCTGAGAGATCAAAGATCATGATGACATTACATGTTGCTTAACTGTTTACTCACAAGCCAGTACAATAGGCTTAAAACGCATCTGTCTCTGCCTCTGCACTCATCATGTTTGGGAAAACTTCCCATAAACGTGTCTCTGCAGACGGACGGTTTTCACATTCTTTCATAGACTTCACGTAGGACACACTTGAATTACAACATAAAATGAAATGAAATGAATTGCTACAACTTCAGACTGGTGATTCTCAGCTTCTCTATTTCTAGAATGGAAAATCAGGCAAACAACTTATTGTTCCACTGAACCCTCAGACTTGTTTCTCTTCCTGAATTGTATAACACAAATTGTTTCTGACCTCCATAAACTGAATTATAATGTTAAAGGCAAGATTTTCAATGATCTTTTGATTTATTTGGAACGATTTACGTATCAGTCTCTCATAAGCTAGAACTCAAGTGCACCACTATGAGAGCCATTATCTCTAAAAGGAGAAAACATGTAACGGTAAAAACAGAAGTCTGAGAAGTCACAAAAGAACCCATACAAATATCTAATGAGCTGCAGGCCTCTCTCAGCTCAGTTAATGTCAGTGTTCAATGATTCCACCTTTAGAAAAATACTGGGCAATAATGGGATCAGTGGGAAGCTTGCATGCATAAAAACTGCTAGACAAAAGGAGGGTTTTTTGGGGCTTCTCTAACAATTGCAAAAAACACACAAAAAATACTTGATTACCATCAAAACTTTTGGCATAATGAACTGATGTGAAACTTTTTGGAAGACATAATATTTGCTACATCTGACAAGACGCTAATACAGGTTTCCACAGTAAGACTATCAAGTCCGCAGATGGTGGTGGTAGTGTGATGTAGTGCTTTAGGGCCTGGGTGATTGACCATCATAAAGAGAAGAGTGAATTCAGCTCCCTAACTGAAAATGCTCAAGTAGAAAGTGTGGTCATCAGCCATCCGTACATCCATGAAAAAGAATAAGTCCAGTTCTGAATGGCTGAAAAGCAAAAAAAAACATATATTTAAAAAACACCTTAGTCAAAGTCCAGAGCTAAACCCAGCTAACAGGTTACAGACATACCTGAAAAAGGCAAAATCCTCCAATGTGACTGAATTAAAACAACTTGTTAGAAAATAATGGCAGACTTCAGACCAGACATCAGACTTTTTTTAGTAGAGTAATCTTTTATTATTTTATTATTAATTATTATTATCTTTTATTATTATCAGATCTGAAATGTGTTATTTAGTCATGTTTGCTTTTTTTCTACATAAAAGGTTCTACCTATTCTTGAAATTAAATAATAATCAGAAAAAATAATTTGTGATAATACAGAAGGTGGAGGCATTGTAATCATTTGTTCATTTTATTGGAAAGCCCATTTTCAAAAAGAAGACAATGTGTTGCTTCCCAGCTTATAATATGCACAGATCTTCTTCTTTTTCTTTCAGCTGCTCCTATTTAGGGGTCGCCACAGCGTATCAACCATCTCCATTCTTCCGCGTCTCTGCATCTTCCTCCTTCAAACCGACCACCTGCATGTCCTCTCTCACCACGTCCATAAACCTCCTCTTTGGTCTTCCTCTTTTCCTCTTTCCTGGCAGCTCCATCTTCAACATCTTCCTTCCAATATAATCCTCATCTCTCCTCTGGACATGTCCCAACCAACGCAAACTTGCTTCTCTAACCCTGTCTCCAAAACATCTAACCTGAGCTGTCCCTCTAATATGTGCTGAAGAGCTCCTTAAAATTCTCCACAGTATTCTGGGAACAAAATCCTGTCCTTAACACAGAGCTCAGTTTTAGAGGGCTAAATACTTGTACAGGAGCTAATACTGCTCCAGCTAAGGCTGTATAACGCAGTGACACGACTGACAGACTGAGCTCTTTCTGTTTCTATTTAAGTCATGATTGACCCGTTATGCCATGAGTAATAATAAGGAACGAAAAGAAGTAGGAGCAAATTGCAATATAATATTCTCATCATAATATCCCAGGTTTCTAATTCTTGTATTAGAAATTATTTTATCAACATTAGCTTTTACAGATTCTTATTTAACACGGCTCTAGATATCTAGTTTCCAATCCGGGTATCATTATTTTTGAACATTTACAAAAACCTCTGGAAAAGGTCATGAAAATGGCCTCAGCAGTAATTAAAAGTAAATCTTTTTATCTTTTCCTTCTTTATTATCCAGTGTTGACCAGAGGAAGATGGGTTCCCCTTTGGAATCTTGGTTTCTCCCCAAGATTTCTTCCAGTTTTAGGGAGTTGTGCCTCTGCTACTCACTTGGGGCTCCAACCTGGATACTGTAAATCTGCTTTGTGACAAATGCTGTAAAAAGCACTGTATAAATAAATGAATAAACTGACTTTTTAAATATAAAAAAGGCAACTTCTATCAAGCAGGGCTTGTATGTACAAAGCCACCAAAGTAGAAAAGTTGATGTAGGAGTTAGTGTCAAAGCAAACTGGGCACTGATCTTTGATCTGCTTTTTCGGCTTAATTATTTTGAACACTGGATCCCAATCACCAGCACTCAGGAGTGTAGTTATGCTTGGAGTGGGAACAATTTTTGGAAGCTCTTGGGTGTGGAATAAACTTCTCATTAACAGAACATGACAGCTGATTGAATCTTATGGAAAGCTACTTTAGGATCAAGGTTACAAGTTCAATATTTTAGACTTAAGCCCATTATGAATGCAATTTAATCCTTATTTCAGATCAACTCACAAGAAGTATGAATTACTGAAAGGAAAGTGGAATTGGCTTTAAATTTTCAGCAAGCCCTTACTGTGCCGTTCTCAAGGCAGATCTAAATGAACATGAACTGTATTTTATACAGCTGTATGGTATAAAATTAGCAGCAACGCTGTAACCCAATAAACGAATACCTATCAATATTGTATTCAATACATTCAGACTTATTTCATATTGTTCTTTTTAAAACCAAATATTCTGATCACAGTACATGAAGGGACATGCACAGAAGCCAGTAGATTAAAAAGATCAATAAACTTTATTGAACAACCTTTTCAGTTTATCGAAAAATATTTACAGAAAAAAAAAAATATACACAACAGCTATTCAAAACAGAAGTTGGGGAGGAAACTATTATCTAAGAATTTGTGTTCTTTACATTAAAAGCTGAACATCACAAGTAGATGATGCAAGAAGGCAAATGCCAACTGGAAGGTTACAACTAAATAAAGGATATTAACAAACAAAACAAAACAACAAAAGAAACCCAAAAAAAAAAAAAAATAATAATTCCAGTGCATTGCCAATGGCAACCAGCACTGTCATATTCACAAATGTTTATTTTCAGTTTAAAAACAAAAAACCCTCTTCTCACCACTCTTTCAACCCAACCCAGACACTAAAATACATGCACCACTGATCAGGCTTGTCCACGGTGCAGCACAAAGCCAGGTTAGGGAAGCATTCAAGGCAGGTGAAGCCCTGAGATGAACAGGGTGGTTCAACCAAAGAGAGCTTAGACGAGTTGCAGCTAAGGGGGTGTGACGTAAGAGAACAACTACTGCTGCTCATCTTCTGGGCAGGAATGCCAGGTCAGCCTCTCCTCATAAAAGGCAATAACTACTTGTGGACAGCGGGTGTTAGCCTCTCGTGCTGGCACCAGGTCTGCTTCATCCGAGTCTTTCCTACAGCATGAGAAAGACAGACATCTTACAGAAGGAAGTTTGTGTTTGGCAAACTGCTATTCTGTAAATAAGAGTTTCCAATATGAAGGGGAAAAAAACAAAAAAACAAAAAACCACCCCATAGAGCAAGCTTCCTTGCTCATCCGTACACCAAAAACATGAGAAACCATGAGTGCATGCTGCCCCCTACTGCTCGTGATGAGCATATACAGCTAAGGTGTGGACCAACTATGCTGTACCGTAGCCTTTCAGAACCAGAGATAAACGACACTTACTTACAGAATGCCGATAGAAACTGAGCATTATGGTCAAGGACAAGAAATCTTGACAATGTCTTCAATACATTAGATTATCTCACCACTTCATCAGGAACATGAGCTCCCCACTACTATCCGTTGCACCAATGATCCGCTCTGGTTCCAGATTCCTTGCGAACCCTCTTGGCTTTTCACTCTGTGAAACAGACTTTATTATGTCTCACGACCAGCATATTGTGTGATCCAATACCCCATCATCCCTAAACTCACCATTTCTTTCTTTCTCTTTGCACTGCTTTCCTCTGTTTCTGGTTCATCTGTGGAGGACTTTCTTTTGTTGGAGTCTGGTTTTTCTACAACCCCTTTCTGTGATGCCAGGAATGCAGAGATTAATTCAGGACAGTCAAGATTCTCTTCAGGCTCCCATGTGTTATCAGAACTGGAACAACAACATTCAAAGAGATATCAGGGACCTTCACACACAAAAAAAAAAAAACAACTACCCCTCAAATACAAATTTAGAAGAGTCACAATACATGTATGCAACTGAAAAACTAACAAAAAAAAAAAAACATTGATAAAAGCACATCAATTCTTTTCTGAATCTCTTTCCAAACCTTCACTGCACTTTACTCATTAAAAAACAGCTTTGATCTGTACTGAGCTAGAACCTAAAAATGATAGATAAATGTATGCAAATTCTCACTCACTAGTGCACTGAAATCTCACTAGTGACTTAAAAAATAAAAAGGCTAAATGAACACTCCTGATTTAAGAAGCTGGAACATTTCACGTTTACTTTTTGTAAACACAATAAGAAAGTAGCGTTGATTCAAAAGAGCAATTGCCAGAAGAAATTTAGAATGAATTACCAGGACAAATACAGAAGAAAACGTTTTAAATGATCTTGATCTAATTGGGAATGTTGGTCCTCACTTCATACTCCAACTAAATGCAGAGATTTTCCATCCCACAAAAATTATAATCAGTCATGTTTTGTTTATTCAAATGACATCCCTCTTATCAAGTTTTGATTTAGTTGAACTATCCTGACCTCCTTGGCACATAATAATGTGGGATAATAATGCTGTGTGACTGGACAGTGTCTGATGAGATAAATACTTACTCTGGGAAACCTTTCCACTTGAGGAAAAACTCAACTTTGCCGTTCACAATTCGCTGGTCAATCACCTTCTCTACCACAAACTCTTCTGGTTCCTCAACCTCCTTTCTGGACTTGCTGACTTGTTTTTTACCCATGGCAGCCTGCAAAAGGCACAAAACACATGTCCAAACACAGCGTACACTCCCCTGTACAGTTTTCATCCTTGCTGAGAGCAGCCCCACTCCTGTGACCATTTTATGCACTAATCACAACCAGGATCTAGAACCAGGCTCTAGAGTCCCTCTGCGCTATGACTATTAGTGTTCTCCTCACACGTTTCAGGTTTTTAAAGATGAAGCTTATGAAGAATGTGTTTGGGGGGGGGGGGGGCACCGTTATCTACCCGGACAAAAGATTTATGCAGGACAAACGAGAAATAAACACGGTGTTATCGATGCATGCACACACTCCTAGCAGACACGGAATAAGCCACCATTAAACATGTAATACATTAAAATAAGAGGAATTCGTGGAGGACCGCGCTCTCTTAACCCAAGAAAGTGCTGAGTTGCTAGCAAGCTAATGCTAACGGCTGTGCTAGCGCTAACGTTACCTGAGGGCAGGCCTGAGCCGTTTTTTTTGCCGGTGTTAAGAGTAAAACTGTTCTAAATACACGTCTCACATTCAAGGCTGGGTATTTTACACCAGTTTTGAAGCATCCAGGAGTAATGAACGAGCGCTAACGGCAGGAAACAGCCGTTTTAATTGATGCGGCTTAGCACAGCAACCGCCGGCTAACGGGAGGTGAGAATGATTTGTGCAGAACGCTCATCGACTTCACAGCTCCCAGTTAGTTCAGGTCAGTTAAATCTCACAGCAAAGAGTAATAACGGTGCTGAAAACACAGCAGAAAACGCAAAAGTGGCTTAAACTGAAAGCGCAGCCTCAAACCGCGTGCGCTGCACGCGCGCGAAAACAAGCGAACAAAAGCGGAGGGAAGAACACAAGCACAACAAGTCGCAAAAACAGACTCAGCCTACTTATCAACCCAGCATAAAGTAAAAGTCGACCTCTGCGTTTTCATTAGCATTTCACTTACTTTGGCCTTTGAGGAAAAAGAGGGCTACACAGGCTGCAAACTAATGCACTTCTTCTGCGGGGCCTTCTCCGGCAAACCGCCAACCTACGGCGTCGCGCCTCTCAGAGGGGGGGGGGGCTGCGGGACGTGCGCGCCCCTGATTCACCACGCCCCTGCGTGCCCACGCACAGCCAATGAGGTGCGGCTTTCGGACTCGGAGGCGGTGCCTTCCTTTTAAAAGACATGCTGCAGCCGATACAGGGGACCAACCCCCACTCCCGGCTTTGTTTTCAAATCTGATCAAACGTCCAAGACTCTTATACACCGCTCAGCACTTCATGTCAAGACTGTCTTCTCTCAATCGAGCTGCTTATCATAGGCCTCGTCCTAAACGTCACATCATTACATAGTACCTAGTAGAAGTCATTCTGTTAGTAGTCATTAGAAGTGTATGAATAGAGTAAAAAACAGAAATGTGTTGTTTTGGACACTATCTTAAAAGTGAATGCTTCAGTATAAAACAGTCAGCCCTGTGATCATTTATTTTCTGTAGGACACTGTGGGCGCATGATCCCATGATTGAAGGATCAAGGATTCAAGTCCCAGAGCAGTAGGTTAACCTAAGATAACCTGCACCACCACCTTATCCCTTGCACTTTGGTGGCATGGCCTAATACCCATGATCAGAGTTTAAGTGCCAGGCCAGTTACCCAGAGTTACCCTTGAGCAAGTTACCAAGCCCATCACTGCTCCTTGGATGTGAAAGTGACCATTCTTGTCACTGTGACTGCACGGCACAACACACAGTGAACCACGATAATACACCTCTGCATTTTACCTATACACAAACATGTGCAGCAGGGGGCAGCTATTGAAAGCACGCAGGGAGCAGTGACTGGGACGGTACCTTGCTCAAGGGTACCTCAGGGCAACCTGGTGAGGGTTTCAAACCCACAATCTTCTGATCCAGGGGCCTAGTCCCTACCCATTGGGCCACAGCTGCCCCAGGAAGGGGACTGTTCCTGGAAATACTGCAATACCAGGTCGATGCATGGAGCGGAAAGAGCAAGCTCCTTATCCGTCTCCGTTCTAAAAATCAATTTAATATGATACAATCAATTTAATATCAGATATTAAACTGATAAGAATGGATACTACAGTTGATGTGAAAAGCATTTTGTTGTCATGCACAGTATGCTGTAGTGTGTATATATAGATATGGTTAAATGTATGTCCTACAGTTTCAAGAAACCATATTAGTCAATTTATTTGAGATTTTCTTGGCATACAGTTTTTAGGCATGTTTCTAATGGGGTTTAATTGTACTTGAGCAGAAAAAAGAAAAAAAAAAAACACAAAACTGCTTTGCGTTTGAAGCTCCCCCACACACCCACAAGAGTAAGGAAGCAAGAATGAAAAGTGAGGGATTAGTTTCCATCACTTGTTTTCTACACTGACCTTTGGCAACATAACCTATAATATGGGACGGAGGGGCTTGCTGTCCTGAGAGCTTCTCAGAAGACATGAACAATAATGAGGTCAAGGTCCCAAATAGAGGACAGCAGGAAACAGAACTGAATGACAGTTATGTATTCTTACTCCTTTATTTGTTTTAAATGGAAATCCTTAAGTAAAACAAAGCTCTTGCTGCTTTTGTATAAGAGAAATGTATGTAAAATAACTGCCCCACCCAAAAAACAACAAAAAAAAGCAGGATAAAAAGGGCAAAAGGGAAAATGGTTGGGGTTATCATTTTTCATTTCTCTTTAACTTTGGCGACCTAGTGGTCGTGTCATGAGGTAGAACAAATAACCAAGAATCACCACTCAAAGCTCCTAAAAAGTCAAAGCAAACATCTGAACTTCTTGTGCTCACCAGGGGCCAGGCATATTTTTAAGCTTGTAGCCAAGGTGAATTTTCATTTAAAACAAAGAAAATTTGTAAGTGGCATTACAAATGTAAAAATACATAAGAAAATCCTTGCAAACAATTAAAAAAAAAAACCAAAAAAAAAAAAACCAAGAGGCCAATTAAAAGGTTCAAAATGGTTCCAGTTCTTGCAAATCATGAAATTGTACAGCAATGACAGGAATTATCAAAAGGGAAAGAATTAAGGCCAGACAGTTACAGTCATTGTTTCAAAGACCCAGGGGACAGAAGAACTGCATGACCAGGAGATGAGTGCAGAGCCTTTCCATCATAGCAAATACACACCATGGTGTACGTCCCATCACCAGGCAACTTCAGAAATAGAAAGTACTTTGCCTCCAGTCTCTAGGATGAGGCAAGAGACAGTTGCATCATCTGTTTCTTTTGACAAGCGCTGCACAAACAACATCTGTGCATTTTCTTACTGCTCTCTTAAAATGGGTCTAATTATCATAGAATGTGATGTATTTCAGTACTTCAGTAGAGAGTCAGGGGCCCATATATGGTTAAGTTTATCTCACACAGTTTAAATTTAAATTAAAAGGCATCCTTGACTACGGCTACTCCAAGTTCATGTCTTTTCAAAGTAGCAATAGCAAAGCATGGGATTTGTCTTGAGGCAAAGTCATCCAGTGACTAAATACCTTTTACTTCAATCAGCAGTTGCAGAGAAACCTACCGAGTATCTTTAATTTCCTTTTGCAACCAAAGTGACCAAACCAAAACTCTTAGACACTCCTGTACATGTCCAGTGTTTTTGCAAAATTCTTTCCAGCAGGGAACTGTAGTCTATGGTGCTGTATTGTAAAATCGCCAACTGTCTCTTGTGAAGTACAGAATAGTTCCTGTGAAGCTAAGAATAACAGGAATGATCCAGAATATCCCATGACAGTCAACTGCAGGAAAGAAAGTTCAGTAGACACAGTCCAAGTAGCCCTTCAGGAAGCACACATATGCATACTGTACACACACACACATACATACTGTAAACATAATTAGTCTCTTAGGGTTTTTTGTCCTTCTTCCTCTTTGCACTCTTGCCCCCTGTAGTGGTTGTTCTTGTGTGTGTGCGAGGTCGGACTACTACCCGTCCATTTGAACCACAGTGAATTGTGTACCGCTCTGGGCTCAGGGGCTGCCCGTATTCATCCCGGAGCTGACTCAGCACTTCCTGTGAGAGGGCTTCAAAACTCTCGGCCGCAGCTGACAGTGCTTTGGCTGTCCGAGACCTTTCACGTAGGAGGGTGTCTCGCCGAGCGGCGAGACTCTCCACCTCTCCCTGCAGGCCCAAGATGGCATCCAACTTTCGTTTTCTGCAGTTTTGAGCAGCCAACTTGTTCTTCCCACGTCTGCGCACGTCGCGCAGTAGTGTGACCTCAGCCATGGACAGGCCTCGTCCCTCCAGAAGCTCTAGGAAATCCTCTACTGGCATGTTGACAATTTGAGAAGCAGTATATGGAAGACCCAAAGCCTGCAGGCGCCGCCCATCCCGACTCAGTTCCTCTGGTTCACAGTCATCCTCACTTAGCACTTCCTGTTTAATACCTTTGAGAGACGGAGTCCAGCTGTCGGGGGAGTGGTCTTCAGGCAACTGGAGTGAGTAGGTGTGGTCATGCCAGATATTCTCATTGAGGTCCACTGGTGACCATTCATAGCGAGCCAATGCACAGGCCCCTCCTTTGTTAGAAAGGGATTCCACTTCACTGCTGTAACCTGTGGCTCCACCCTCTTCCTCACCAAATGAATCAGATGATGATGAGGTGGAAGTAGAGGCTGGGCTTCTGGAACTGCTTTCCAAGGACAAACCGGAGTCTGAGTCAAAGTCCTCCAACCATGGTGAATGCATGTTGCCCTCCATTCTGTTTAGCAGCTGAGGGTCCATGGTGGCCAGGCCTTCTAGACCCAAAAGATTTATCTGTTCAAAAACAGCCTCATCCAGATAACCTCCTCCCCTTGAGTGGGATGTTTCATTGTGAGAGCTATTTCCTGACAAAGAGAATAGAGGCAGTGGTAGAGCAACATCTGCTCCTGTTGGAGTGTCCGAGTGGGAGGAGTTAGTTGATTCTAGGTGGAAAAGCAAAGCCCTTTGGTGAGGCGTGGTCTGTGATTCACCTCCAGGGGGATCTGGGCTGTAATCTCCACCATTGGTAACCATGGCATCTTGAAGGCTGGCATTGTAGCTGAAGGGATTTGAAAGATCCACATCCAGATCAGACATGTGCTGTGGAGCCAAGGAGTCAAAAACCTGTTGCAAAAAATAAAAAGTAAATCTGCTCAAACATTCAAGACTCTTACACACTACTCAGCACTTCGTCAAGACTGTCTCTTTGGTTAGGCTGCTTCCTAATTGTCCCGTCATTAGAAGTTTATGAATAACTGCACTTTTGGTGGCAGTGATGGCCTAATGCCCATGATCAGAGTTTAAGTCCCAGAGGTTTACATTGCTTCATAGGGTTCAAAATGACTTAAGTTCTTTATAAGCCCGATCAGTTGTTTTACACTAGGCTGGAAACATAACTGCTTCACAGTCTACAATCTAATGGCTGCTGCTTTCTGCCTGCTTTTACTTTGCTGCTTTTTATTTATTTATTTTTGTAAGTTCACATCAGCGCAACACTACCCCAGGGGCACAAAACTTCCTGCACAGATTGGTAATTTCCTTGATCAAACTAACCATTACAATTTGTTTGATAAAAGGTAACATTACACTGGGCTAGACATGGAGCCCTCCAGGACTGGAGCAGTGTATTTCTGTTTTACATCAAGACATCCAGGAATCAAGTTCTTACATCAAAGTACTTACATCAAAATCTGACAAGAAGTCTTGCCAGTGAGGCTGGAGCTCAAGCCCGGATACAGGAGGAGGTAGAACACTGCTAGTAAGCAAACCCTGGAAAAAGAAGTTTACAGGCAAAAAAAAAAAAAAAAAAAAACACATTAAAATGGTTCATTTCATTTTCATTTTCTGCCGCTTGTCCCAAGTGGGGTCGCAGAGGAATGCTGGAGTCCATCCCAGCTCACACAAGGCGAAGGACAGGGGACACACCCTGGACAGGTCGCCAGCCCATCGCAGGGAGGAGCGTGACAGGGACGGCACCTTGCTCAAGGGTACCTCAGGGCAACCTATTAGGAAGGGGTTTGAACCCCCGATCCTCCGATCATGCAGCCAATGCCCTAACCACTAGGCCACTGTTGCCCCATTGCAGTTTGTAAGTTATGGGTGTGTAAATATACAAACTATATGTGACAAAATGCCTTGGAAAAGCACTGCTTGCCTACCTCTTGCTCCAGTGTCGAGCTGTGAGGGAGTTGGTTTAGTGACTCGTGGCTAATATCCTCCTCCTCTGCTTGGCTTAAACATGCCTCCTAGAACAGTGGAAAGAGACCGCTTTAAACTGAAAAACTAAAAAAATGCCTAAAACTGAAAGCCATTTATAACATTGTCAACTGGGAGAGTTAGATTAACATTAGCATCTTATCTCTAGCACAAAACTAGAGAAACTAATGGCAGCCACACAGCTGATTGACTACACTTGGAGAAAAATGAAACCTGTATAAACTTGTTCTGCTGAACTACAATGCTGTATACTTGTTCAAAGTTATTTGTACCAGTTAAAAATAAATAAATAAATAACCAAAGGAAAAAAATGGAGAACAAGCATAGAACAAATATTTCCACAGCACTGATAAAGTTCACTGAAGCCCATCGTAGGCTGCTACCAATTCCAGAAAATAAATTGCAATTATTATGAATTAACTTCTTACATTTTCCAAGTTTCATCAACCACCAGGTACCTTTAATTTAACTCATGTAAATCTATAAAGAAATTGCTTTTATTTTTGTTCAGTTGCATTTGGAGTTCCTAACAAATTTTTTGTGTCACTTGTCAGTCTGTTCTTAAGGTGACAGTTAATATCTTTTGCGTTTCAATGTTAAGTCTTTTTATTATAGGCCAAAGATACCACAGGGAGAATAGCACCTAATAAATTCCAAGATCATTTGCTGATAGATGATGGTGGTGCGCATTTAGGGAGGCATGCAGGTCTCAAAATCATCTATATGTATCTATTTCTATATATTTAAAAAATTCTTTAAGCAGTATCCAGTATTTAAATCTGCATTTGTTGTGCTCTGGTTTATTATTATTTTGGATGCTGGGTTCCCCTGCTAAATGATCTCTGGTGCAACTCTAGTAATTCTACTTGAGTCATTATATAACAATTACTTAATCCGGCTCTGCTAACCCCTTTACTTTTCTTTCAGCTGTCTCAGAACACACTGCCTCAGTATTTCTGCAGGGTGCATGTGCTCCCCATCTGAGTCCTTCCAAGGTCATGTTCACAGTACAAGCGTGTTCTCTTGCAAACAGCAAGTGACTTTAAAGATACCAACAGGTGCAGAACAGTCCCAGAGGCTGTGTAGTGTGTGGAAGTTTTTTTTTTTTGTTTTTTTTTTAATTCACTACAAAAATGCAAAAATGCCAGCACAGACAAGTCCATAAACAAGTTGATCTCAGTTTCCTGTTACTTCTCATGCCCCATCAAGAGGTGCATACAGGTGTAAACTAGAAAACTCAAACTCAGCTTAGTTCTGTTAACTCCAAACAAGACTTTGGGATGAGTCTTATGCTGCAATTCATGTTTAAAGCTCTGTGCTTGAGAAAGTGCAAGGTAGAGATTTGTATATAATTTTTTTTTCTGCCTGAGGGAGTTACAGAACTGAAAACAGTAACTAAGCTCAGCTCTGCCTGGACTTGATTAAACCAGCAAAAACCCTGCAGAGGCACCATTATGTGAACTGCCTGCCACTCCTGCCTTAGAAGAGAAAATGAAATCTTATGTAAGAGTCTGTGCTGCAAGTGAGGATCTAGTTTTTGGATTTTCAGCCTCGCTTAAGTGTTTGTGGACAATTGATCAGGACTGCAGGACAGAGTGCGCTGCTGATTTATAAAAATCATTTCAGAAAGCTCCGACACGAACCTTACTTAATGCAGATTAAAGTAAAACACGACTTTATAACAAAGCCCAGCGCCCGGCCAGCTACAGACGGTCGAGCAGCTCTCCGGCTTTGTTGCTATGGAGACCGCTAAAATAACAGGTGTACTGGCCGGCTAACGTCAACTGCTCACAATGTGATGCATTTTCGGGCAAATTCCGCAAGAAGCCTACAAAGTAGCAGAAGAAATGCTAATAGTTTAAACGTCATAGCTTTTGCCGGTTCTAGTAAGTGAAACGTTTATCTTGTAATATATACACATATGTAATATATAAATATGTATATATTAGACAGCAGCTTAGCGTTAGCTTTGAGCTAACACGTTAATGTCGCTTCCGTTTTGACCTCGGAAACCCTCACAATAAAAACGAGTTGAATATAAACGAATTAATTATGGGCATTTAAAACGGTTTAGTGTTAAACTACTCTGATTCAGCCGACGACATTGCTTTGCTAATTTGGCTAGCACAGTGATGCTAGCCGGCTAGCTTAGTTAGCTTAGGGAAAGTTGGCCGGCTAACGTGAACTCACGAGGTCACTGTTGTCAGTCTCGTGCCCGAGGTTTTGGCTGCTACCGGGTTCTTGTGAGGCCGAGACCCCGCTGATCTGCTCCGGTTCGTCGCGCTCGGGCCCAGCGGGCACCAGGTGCACCAGCCACGCGCTGAGGCGGGTGGGGAAGCGGGCCGGCGAGCCGAGAGTGCGGACCTCATGGAGCAGCCTGCGGCTCGCCAGCTGCTGGTCGAGCTCAGGGCACTTGGGATGCACTTGATAGCCGGCCGGCGAGTCCCGATAGTGGAGAAGAGGAGTCTGTACGAAAGCCGAGCTCGGCCCCCCGTCAGTCTCTATGATCAGCGGCGAGAAGTAGCCGTTCAGGTAGGAACCGACGTCCACGCGAACTCCTATCAAACTGAGGAGGATTGTGAACTGGATCAGACCTTCTGTGAAGTATTTCTTCATGTATTGCATGGTTCAACGATCAATTCTAGCTCAACTGCGAAAACACCGCACGGTCCTCCTTTTGGTCGCGAAACAAAGAGACCCCAAACAAAAGAGCACGCCGTCGCCTCTCCTGTCAGACAAAGGGAACAGCCCGGCCCGGCGACAGGCTTCACTCTAACACCGGCTTCTGGAAACTTCCTCACATGACACCCCGCCGACGACAGACCTCACGCGGAACTCGCGGAACCAGAGCGAATCATTTCAACCGTTCACGACCCTTGTTTTGGTGGCGTTTCTCCGCACTTTCGTGCTACTGTTCCCCTTAAAGTCCCGAACCTTAGCTCCCCTTTGGCGAGGAGGAGACCGGCGCCGATTTGCATAATAGCAGTGGGCTCGCGCAGGACTCCCATCGCAACAAGCTCTGATTGGTCCATTTGCAGGATATGTCAGCTGAAGAGCCAATCACTGGGCCGCGTGTTGACAGCTCACGGTTAGACTGTTAACGGCAGTTTGGATGATTTTTTCTTTTCCGGGAATGGTGCAGAAAGGGGAAGCTGTGTAGATGATCTCTGTGAAAATATGCAGCATCAGCCAAGTTGAGCCACATTAAAAGAAGAAAAAAAAAGATTTTAGATGGAGCAAGAGATTCTGATGTAACATCCGGACACTCCCTCCGCAGTCTGACCCACTAACCCGGTTCACCAGTCTGCGGATGACAGAGGGGGTAGTGCACGGGCTGGTAATCTGTAGCTAACCAGCTCTGGGTGCCTCTAGCATTTAAATGACTTCTGAAAGGAAGAACAAGAGTGTAAGAGCCTACAGGCACGCATTAGTAAAAGTGTTAATGACTAAAGTAGTCAAGAAAGCCTGCTTAAAGCTTTATTTATTTATTTTTATACATTAATAACAGTAAATATCTATAGCAGTAGGTCATAAAACACTGGGTTTGATTTCCAAGTCAGTGGAGTCTGGGTTCTCCCTGTGTCTGCATGGGTTTCCTTCTGCTGCCCAGGTTTTCTCCCACAGTCCAAAGACATGCATGTCTATTGGATAGAAGATGCTAAATTGTCCCGAGTTGTGAGTGTGTTTGTGTGTCTGCCCTGTGATGGACTGCTTTCCTGTTCTAAGTATTTCTCTGCCTTTCACGTTGTGTGCTTTCGGACAGACTCCAGCACCACCTATGACCATATTCAGGGGTTAAGATAATGAGAGCGAATGGATAAGGTAGAATAAAATAACACGACAAATGGCACATTAACTTAAGGTTACGTTTTGGGCAACAATATACCCTTTACGTACATGTAGGCAATGACCATGCTCCTCTTGCTTAACTAGACCATACAAATCATGAACATCTTATCAACACATTAAAATGATTGGGTGCCAGCTTCAGGTTCTTTTTTCCCCAACAAGGACTGTGAGACCAGTGAAGAGAGAAAGATAGATGCAGAAAATGTAACATTTAGCAATCGTGAGTACAAATATTTTCCAGAGTGCTTAGGTTCTCAGGCAGGGGTGAATATTTTCAGATCATCAAGATATTCTCGGGAATATATACGTGTGCAATTATTAGGCAACTATTAGTGCGCAAAATTATTACACAAATGAAAGATGATTTTCCCATCTCACTTGTTTATTTTCTTTAACTATCTGTTAAAGTGATAATAATAAATAAACAACTCAGAACTTACAAATAAGCATTTCTGACATAAAAAAAAAAAAATCTGTGACCAACATAGCCACCCTTCTTTTCAGTAACAGTCATAATCCTTTCTCTCATAATCCATAGTCAGTTTCTCGTCCTGTTGGTGATCAGCATTTTGTGCAGCAGCAACCACATCCTCCCAGATACTGTTGGACTGTTTTTTTTTATGCGTAAACCTCCTGTTTAAGTTAACTCAAGTTGATTTTTAGTCCATCTTCAACCTGAATAGGTCCAATTTACATTTACATTTACATTTACAGCATTTAGCAGACGCATTTATCCAGAGCGACTTACATGTCCTAATTACAGGGACAGCTCCCCCTGGAGCAACTCAGGGTTAAGGGTCTTGCTCAGGTACCCAGTGGTGGGATTCGAACCTGGGACCTCTTGAGCAATAGGTCCATAGGCAAGTAGCCTACCACTGGACCACCACCACCACCCCTGGTCCAATTAGCTCCAACTAGTTCCTTTAATAATACCACAAGCAGAAGTGGAGCTCTGTGCCCGTTACTGATCCAGCCATGGGCTCATCCATCTGGTCCATCAAGAGTCACTCTCGTCTCATCAGTTCTTAAAACCTTTGAAAATCTGTCTTGAGATATTTCTTGGCCCAGCCTTGACATTTCAACTTGTGTCTTGTTCAGTGGTGGTTGGGTTTCAGTGTTTCTTACCTATCTGTGAACACTGAGCACCTTGTTCTTCTGGACACTCCAGGATGGTTCAGTTAATTTTTGTGTAATTTTGATTTTCAATTATTTCAATTATTTTATATACAATAAGGATTAATTGTAACAGAAGTATGTTTATATGAATAAACATAGTCAGGACTAAACAAACCTTCCAATTGTGTTCTTTGCCCATGGCTTGTCTGGTCTGAACAGTGGAGCACAATTTCCTTTCAAGACCTACCTAATTATCCCTGCGATGGGCTGGCGACCTGTCCGGGGTGCGTCCCCCGTCCTCGCCCTGTGTGCACTGGGTTGGACGCCAGCACTCCCCCGCGACCCCGTTTGGGACAAGCGGCAGATAATGGATGGATGGACCTACCTAATTAACTGATCATTTAAATCATGTGTATAACAAGAAGAAAATTACTATACATATCAGTGCTCAGATCTTAATTAAAGTTACCACCGGAGGTCAAAGGATTATTTGTTTTGTAGTACCAGTGATGAGTTTCCTTTTCTCACAAATTAAAATTTATTTTGAAATTTTTGTAGTAATTGTTTATGATCAGGTTCTTTGAGAGCATCAGTGTACATGATCTTATTTATATCTTTACCACAAAAGGTTACCATCATTTATCAAAAAAAAAAAGAAAACATTAGTCTTCTGTTCTCAGAAAAAGGGTCAAGGACACATGGAACAATATCTCAAAAGACTCAGATGCTTTGTTTAAAGTTGTGTAAGCTTCATGTACAAAGCTTGGTTACACTGAAAACAGTATAAAAGTCCTGACTGATCTTAGAAACTTAAAAACACTTTTTTTGGCAAATTGAATAAAATGAAAGTTATTTGGGAGAAAAGGAAAGTATTAAAGTTTGCAAGCATAATTCTATAAAAGTTTTCATGCAGAATAAATATACATTTTCTCCTACATATAATATTGTTCTCTGCTACGGTGCAAAACCTTAATTCATCAACTGATATCTTTCTGAAGGCTTTTTTTTATTCAGGACTCCATTAAACAAAGATGATAGATACAGTCAAGGTACACAGACCTTCTACAATATTCTTCTTGTTTCTTAATAAGTAATACAGCAAGGAGGATCATATATTCTTATACAAAAAATTAGTGTAATTTAAAAATAATTACAATTTTTTCAATTTCAAATGATTTGTGCTTTACTGAAGGACAAATACAATTTCAACCTTTCAAATAATTTTTCCATTAGATATTCAAGCAAACAATGAAGATGAAAGGTTCAATTAGACTTGCAACATCGAAGACTGTTAGCTACCAGCCCTGTTGAATCCAGACATCACTTATCTACAACCTTTCCAGTAATGTGAAGTTCCCTGAGAAGGTCATAACAAAAAGCATACTATGTCTCAGTTAAAGAAATTATAGAGAAACTAATAAATAGACTTTTTGAAATAACAGTAGATGTTACAAACAAATCTTTCAAAGTAGAGTTGATTCTAGTAAACCACCATTAAAGCCATCATCTACAAATAAAGGAAACATGGAACAGTGATAAATCTAACAAGGTGGGGACAGTCTAGCAAAATTACCCAAAGAAGGTATAGAAAACTCATCAGAGACGTCACAAAATTAACCAGTACATCAAAGGAGCTGCAGGCCTTTCTCAGTTAAGCTGGAATTCAGCTCAGTGTCAGAAAGTGCTAAAAGAGATGGCACCCAGTCATCAAGCTGAAGTACACCTGGGTTATATAGCTGAATAACATTCAAAGATTATGGAGCAGTCTTGTGGACATCCTGACCTGAACTCCATTGAGATATCGGAGGACATTAAAAGGACAAATATCACCAATCTATATATAAAAAATACTGTAGAGAAAAGTGGGCCAAAAGGTTTCCACAGCAATGCTTAAAACTGATCTTCTGTTACTGGAAGCATTTCATTTCAGTTGTTGCTGCTAAAGATATCAAAGCAACCTTTTAGGATGCAGTTACTTTTTCATGTGTTAGTGAATAAAGTCCTTCAATAAATCACAAACTAATTTAAAAAAAACCTTATTGTCACACTGTGGTGGATTGGACTGGACGTAAATGCAGAGTCAGGATCACAGAAAGGGGTTTGATTAAACATATAATGTTTAACACACAAGCATAAACCAAACACTGTACTCATAAGGCAGAAACACAAGCCACAATGACACATAAGATGAACAATGACACAATGTCTGACTCATTTAGATCTATAAACCTTTAGAATGCAGAGAGCCGCAAAACATGACAGAAGCCCACCCTTTGGGGGCACATGACTGGGCCTGCAAACATGGGCACTGGGGGCCCTGCAGGCTCCTAGTTTAGAAATTTTCCAATTTGAAATGTTCCTGAAAACAGCAGAGCAGGAGCACCAAGCAAGATTCTAATCAGACTAACAATACCAAAAGTAAGTGAGAAACCAGGAGTTGCTTTAAAAAATTTGAGAAGAGTAAGATGACCTCAATGAAGAACTACGTTACAATCATCTCTTTTTCTACACCCCCTGCTTTAGTCCTCTGAAGAAACAGAATTGTTTAAGAACATAAAATACTTAAAAAATAAAGCAACAACAACAATAATAAAATATTAACTTATCATGTTTGGAGAAAGGAAGGGCTGCTTGTTCTCTAAGGAACACAATACCCCTAAAAAATACAGAGGGGAGAGTGTCATGATATACTTTCCTATGAATAAACCTGAGGTCATCAAAGCAAATGTGAATGAAGCAATGTACCAGACTAAATATTAGGTTTTACTAGGTTAAAACTCCATATTTCTGCATAAAGCTAACTGTGTCTTACCATAGTTAAGAGCTGTAATTGTCAACCAGGCCAGTGTGAGGCAAAGCACTGTTTTGGTTTCTGAAAACATATGTTTATATGCTAATAATGCATTTATATGCATATAACTTTTTTTTTTTTTTGGTTATTTCTTATGGCACCTGTCAAAAGAAACTCAAATGCAGGTAATCCAGCAAAATCTCTAAAAGCAACATGCAGCTATATGGTAGGTGAAATCGATAAAATGCCCAGTGAGTTTAGTTGAAGGGTAAAAAGTTGTATAGGGTACCTAATAAAATGGACACTCAATGTAAACTCCTGTTCTTGAAAACACAACAGATTTCTTACATCTTGCTGTTCTCTTGCTGCTTACGATACCCGCTCCTTCGCAGGTGTTCTTGTAATGAGATAATGAATGTAAGTTACTTCACCTTTCGCTTGATTTAATATTGTGGCTGACTGGTATATATCTTTTTAAAGTATATTTAAAGTAATGTCCTTAAAATGCCTAGAATTTGCACACACTCAACAACAGCAACATGAATCAGAGTTCTTCGGCCTGTTCAACATCTGAAGCTCAACCTTTCCATAGTGAAAAACAACAAAGAATGTTCTCAATAGTGAACATAGTGTAGAAAATCCATCAGTCCATACAACCAGAGCAATCACATTGTTTGTAAGAGATCTCATGGACATCACAAACCAGTCTTCTATTGATCTCATGAATCCAGTGGAACAGCACATTATGTATGAGAGCTGGCTAGCCCTGACACACATGCAGAGATTTGTATCCAAGTGACATGTTATATACTGAGCATGAGAGAAAAGGCACGAATCACAGAACGATTCAAAAGATTCCTTTCCTGAAACTCACTTCCTCTTTCATCTCTAATACTCATTGCTTGAAGACCATTTCTTGCTGGTGTTATTTGTTTGCTGAAGGCCAAGAAGGAGCCCCGACTATCACTGCACCTTTTAACTTGCTTGTCAATTTGCAAAAACTGAGCTAGCTGCAGGGTCCAATGAAACTGGTCCTGCAATCTGAGCTTGATATCATGTCAAAAAACCAAGGGCATTCGCAGAGTTTGCAGCTGTAACAGCCTTCACTTCTACGAGAAGGGAAACAGTCTATCTGTGGGAATTTGTGTCCATTCAGTCTAAACAGCATTTGTAAAGTCAGGTGGGGATGGTGAATGTGAATGTCTGTATTGTAAACCATGCTCCAATTCAGGGCTCTTTGCAAGTCACTGGGATTTTTCCACACCAAACTTGTAAAGCAGGTCTCTATAGACCTTGTTTTGTGCACAGGGGCTCAGAACAAGAAAGCGCCTTGCCCAAACTGTGGCCAGAATTCTGAAGGCATGTAATTGTCTAAATTGTCTTTGTATGCTGTAGCGTTATTTTATCCTTGACTAGAACTAGGCCCAGCCTCTGTCATTGGTGTGAATGAAACCCTTGACCTCAATAATTAAGGGAGGGTTCCAAATGCCTTGGGCACAGAGGGATTATCAATAGTCAAGATTGCACACAAATCTTTAAACCTTCAAAGTGTTTGCACATGGGAGGTGCATGCAAGTGGATGATGGGAGTGTTGTACTTCTAATATCAATGGACTCTATGCTCACTTGCCACTGCTGAATCCTCCAGCCTCACCCATGAAGTCTTATTCGAAGTAATGTCACCAAGGTCAGAGCTCGGCAAGACCGTTTTGGAAACAGGGTCACTTACTCTGAAAGACAGTTAGACGGAAAGAAATGACTGTCCACTGCATTGTTCTCCCAAGTCACAACGGAAAGATTGAAGTAAAAGTAGGCAAACGGAAGACATGCAGGGAGTTCTTTTCCGTCACCCTGCTCAAAAGGAGGACTGCAAATGAAACTTTATTCAGTTAGTTGTTGCATCCTTACAGATTTTAGGTGAGCACTTTTCAGTTCATTGTTTATGTAAAATATTTTCATATTCTTTAGCAGCCTTAATGAGTCCCATTACAATGAAAACAAAACGATGGGAATTTTTTTTCTTGTGGTGGTATTTTGTGGCACTGGGCCACAGTTCTTTTCTTTAATAACTAAATAACTGATTAAATGACAGAATTATGCAATAAAAGTATCAAAATGATAGGAAAACTTCATGAAATGATTTATGATAAATTTTGGGGTTCATGTTCACTTCTTATTCTCAGCTGTGTCACCTCATTTCTTTAATCCTATGTGTTAAAGAGTAAAAGGACAATTTGAGCCTTTTATATTTGATGTATGTCATTCAACAGTGTAATTTTCACAGCTTTAATTTTTTTCCTCTATATATTAAATCTTCTTTTTTTAGCTGCTCCCATTTAGGGGTCACCACAGTGGGTCAACTTTTTCCATTTCTTCCGGTCCTCTGCATCTTTCTCCTTCAAACCACCCACCTGCATGTCCTCTCTCATTACATCTCATTACATCCATCTTCAACATCCTCCTCCCAATATAATCCTCATCTCTCCTCTGGATCCTCATGTCCCAACCAATGCAATCTTGCTGCTCTAACTTTGTCTCCAAAACATCTAACCTCATATGTTCAATTCTAATCCGATCCATCCTCATCACATCTAACGCAAATCTCAGCATCCTTAACATCTATATATGAAGTCTAGAGCATGATAAAGCTGAAATTGCCTGACATATGTTGTCTTTTGTTATTCATAAGTTACTTAAAGTTTCAATTCTATCCACTCAGTTCATGAATGTGTAGAGCGTTGGAGCCTGAAGGCTATAGCCTAACTTTGCTTTGAGTTTGGCTGGTTGTGTACATATTTACATGTACACATAAGGAGAACAGTACATTAACAGCTCTTTGTTTTCAGAGCTGCTTATTCTATCCAGGGTTGAAAAGGGGCCCCATTCACAGGCTTGGAGAGCAAATGGTGGAGAAATATCTTGGACAGGTCACCACCTCATTGCAGGCCAGATATAAACTCTCACCTCAGAGTAATTTTGCAGTCAATCTGATGTGCAGTTCTTTGGACTGTGGGGAAATGAGCTTGTGGCAGAAACCCACACAGACACGGGGAAACACCATACTGAAGGAACCGAACACAGGATCATTTCACTGTTTGGTGACAGCTCTACCCACTGCACCGCCTAAAAAAAAATCATAGTAATAATAATAGCAGCAGCACAATGGAACAGTCTGTGTCCTTTCTGGTTGGAGTTAGCTTGTGCCTAGGGGTTTGAGACTAGGCCCCAGGATCAGATTTTGATAAAAAAAAAAATCTAATTTGATTCAAATCCCTGACATACTCTAGAGCAAGGTACCGTCCCCATCACTGCTCCCCAGGTGATTTAAATAGCTGCCCCCTGCTGCACGGTGTGTGTGG
>CM029368.1:18432511-18445011 GCA_017165825.1 Hepsetus odoe
CAGCGGCGGATTCACACCGAGAAACGCTCAGCTGCAGAGCGGCTCTGTGCACGGATACGTGCAGCAGTTTACATTTTTGCCCCCCCGTAAGAAGTAGTAGATGAGATAATAATAAAAAGATGATTTAATTATATCGATTAAGTGAACATGATAGAGATATGAAGAGATAGTGAGAACAACACCATTATAATGATCATTTGATAATAACGAGATGATAGCAATTAAATAATTATTTTGATAATGTGAAAATGGTAATAAGATACGGTAATGAAATAACAGTAGTGATATACTTTCTTGAAAAAAAAATGTGCTAACGATAATGAAATGATGATGGCAGTAATCAGATGATAAAATAATAATAGTGAGATATTGATCATAAGATTATGGTAAGGACAGCTGGGCCAAGTACTTGCTCGTCATAGCCAAGTGTGTGTGTGTGTGTGTGTTCTGTTCAAGCTGCAGATAGGTGTCGCTGCAGTACAGCATTAAGCCTCCCCTCTGGGTGGTCGACTCCAGACAGGAGGACTGCAGGAGTGTGTGATGTGTGTGATGTGTCCATGTGGCTGTATGTGGTACCTGTCTGTTTTACACACAATATATTCATACTCTCAACCTGCTTCATCAAATGGTTAAGAAATCAAGTCAAATCATCCTACTGAGCAGGCTTTATTCTCACATTAAAACCTGAGCCTCCCTCTCTCCTTCTCTCCTCACTTGGCCCTGAACAAGGTGATGACAGGAGATTTTTCAGCTTGAATTTAGGCTGAAGGTTATGATGGGGACCTGTACTGATGACTGGACCGATAAGGAGCTCAGACTGGCAGGCCCCTCTATGTAAAGAAAAACAGAAGGCTTAGCGAAAAACAGGAGGAAAATGGCCCTCGCAGCAAGGAAAAACAAAACTCTGCACCCAGTGCTGGGTTCAGTGGTGGTATTTCAACTGAAAACAATGTCCTGAGCTTTACCGCAGTCTTGGTGAAAGAGTGCAAGAACCGTGTAAAGTGGAAGGTTTTAGTCTTCCATGGGCTCAGATAATATTCTCCCATTTCTAATCTTATATATGATGATGGTGCATGATTTTTATGGCCTTCTTTTATTGCTGTCTATCGTTTTCATCTCCTCAATCAGTCGCCCTCTGAAAGGAGGTTTTTAGAGTGAAAGATGGGTCCCTGAAGTTCCTCAACCGCTGAACAGTGTGTATGAGAGAGGAGAGAGAGAGAGACTGGGTTGAGAGGGACACTGTGTATATCTGTGTGTGTGTGTGTGTGTGTGTGACTGAGAGACAAAGCATATGTGTTGTGAAATTGTGTGGCCTGGTCTTGGGTTACTAATCGATACAAGATCACCACATCCTTTACTCAGGGCTAATGTGTCTGCTATTGATCATGCAGAGAGGAAGAGGAAGACATATGGACAGTGAGTGAATGAGAGAGAGAGTGCAAGGGAGAGCCAGAGCTGAAGACACTCAAAGCAGTGAAAGGACAATCAGGAGGCACAGAAGCACAGATGAAAGAAAATTAATGTTGACTGAAGCAAGGTGAAGAAAGAAATAACCCAGAACGCAGAAAAATGGCACGAGCGAGGACAGAAAACAGTGGGAGAAGTGTAGAAGACATGATGTCTTGAAAAGAAGCAAGCAGTTACTAAGGCTGTGACATGGACTCCTCATAATGGGAAATAAGAAAGGGTTCTGTCTGTCAGTCGATCCTCGGTGTGTTTTTCATCTCAGAGTTTTTCTTCTCAGAGTGTTGTCCAGAAGTAAACAGGACATTTTGTCCAGTTGTGCACAGCTTCCAGAATGTGTCAGATGTGTTTATTTCAAAATGTCATTTTTTGTCAAGTATTCAAAAGATTGCATATATTTATATTTATAGTTTTATTAGAAAATACATAAAATAAACATGAGTTGTTTCCATACAGTAAACTGGCTTTTACATGAGAAGCTCCTGCAGTTCTGTTATAGGAAGCCTCATTTGTTAATGTAGAATTAGACGTGGCAAATAGAACTTCTGGTTCCATAAGCGCAGCTTTCCAACCCTCACTACCCCCATCCCAGCACATTGTAGTGTTTTCTAACCAGCCGATTAATAGGTCCTTCCCAGTTGAATGGATTATATACGAGCAGGGCAAACAGTAAAATGTGCAATATCAGGAGAAGCTCAGTCTTAAAGAACTTTTAAAAAGGGAAAAATGTGAAAGTGACTATTCTTGCCATTGTGAAACCTGGCAAAGCACACAGTGAACCACAACGAAATTCAACCACTACACACGTGCAGCAGCAGCTATGGAATGCATGGAGCAGTGATGGAGACAGTACCTTGCTCAAGGGTACCTCAGGGCAACCTACTGGTCCAGGATTCGAATCCTGGGGCCTATTCCCAAACCACTGGACCACCACTGCCTTTTTGAATACTTTCTTTAAAAAGAAAGTGCTACTTTAATGCAAGTTTAAAGAATATTTCCAAAGAACCTGTGAAAAATGTAAAGGTCTGATCGAAGGGTTTCCCTTGACATCACGAAGCATTTAGGAACCTTTATTATTTTGGGGGTGAAACTTGTCTGTGTTCCTAGGATCTCATTTTATTTTGATGAAGGAAGACTGGTGGAGAGTCCAGCTCTTGGACGTATGCACAGCTTAGTGGTAGGACAAGTCATAGTATGTTTCTCACACAAAAACATGTGGAAAGCGTAAAGTGGAGACCTTTGTTTTGGGTCAAAGGTCAAGAGCTGTTTCTGGAGTCCTGGCCTGAGGGAGAGGGGGAGGGGTCAGTAATGACGGACAGATGTTCATGGGCTGGGGGTGGGGCCTGTTCTGCTTGACCCTGTGCTTTGTGGGAAATGTGAGTGTGGTGTGAATGGTTTACGCATAAAACACAGAGCCTTAGTATCACTCTACCATAGTCCAACACACCCACCCACAGACACACACACTGCATTCTCAAATGTCGTCCAGGCTAGCCCAGATCGTGTCTGTCTTGTTATTTTTTAAAGGTTCTGACAGGCCTCTGTGTGCTTTTGGTTTTCGCCCCTAACGGTCGTCGAGTCCACCTTGTGTGTGTCACACGCTTCATGACAACCTTTCCCCTGCTCTCAGCTCCACTCCAAACACTCTTTTGATAAAAGACCAGCGGTTTATTCGCTTTTCATCCAAGGTGTAAACACTCTGTCACGAAGTAACGCAGGGTTCTGTCCCCGCATTTAAATGTCCAGATAAAGAAGGGGAGCACAGGCTGGCTCCAGCAGAAATGCTCAACTTGGCCAAGACTCTGTGGAAAATCTGAGAGAAAAAAAAATAGAAGGAAACCCCTGGCTTCCTTTTCAAACACCTTCAAATCATCACTTCAAATTTGCCACTCAGTAAAACCGAGTTGTGGGGAAAAGCTTGCCAGAGTACACGGGCATAATCTTTGTGTGCAATCTCACTTGCTGAGATTATTGAGGTTCATAGAAAAGGATGTAGATGGATTAAATAGCTCTTGTGGCCGATTAAGGTGATATTAAGGAAAGTCTGAAATAATATTTTCATGCGGTTTTCATAATGTGCAAGTAACAATTGTGAATTAAAGGTGCTGAATGTGGACCATTGTGTGTTGGCTTTCTCTGTCAAACAACCGGTCTTTTACATCATCAACACAGCTGAGTCCACACTCACCCACAGTGAGAGCCTCACCCATATACCCACATTTGGTTTTTTTACACAATTTCAGGATACAGAAATGGTCTACACTATTTAAAATAAAATAAAATGCTACTTACAACTTTGCGGTAACATTTTGCAACTTCTGAAAAGTTATATTAAAATGTGAAGCTGTAAAACACCTTCATGTCTTTTTTCAATTTACAGGAGAAAGAAAAAGAAGGAAAATTCTTAAATGACTTAAATAAAAAATTCTTAAATGATTGTTCTGTTTGTTATGACATTTTGACACAGTGTCAATGACAACTAGCACTTTCAATTCATGATTAAAATATAAATTTGACAAAATGGTTGTTTGTTGTGATAGCAACATTTTAACAGTACTGTTTTGCGACAAAGAGCTGCCATGATTACATTTTTATTTATTTCTAATAATGGTTTGAAACTAGACTGTGGCTGGCATTCACAATCAGTAACATATAGACATCCAGAAGGCCTAGAAGTGATATTTTCCCACGTAAAATTTGTCCCACCCATTAAAAATATAAAATCTGATTGGCTGACAAAACTTCCATGTTCTTCTGACATCTACCTACTTACCACTGAGAACTTTAGTTCATTTGAGTAAAATAAACAAGAGCAGAGATTGCTTAAAAAAAAAAAAAGAAATTCTTCAATAAAACAAACATTCATATTTATTGCTTTATTTGTCATAAAGTTTTGACACAATTCCAATCTGGTATTTTCAGATTAATGCTGAAAAACTAAAGCTTTATCCTTAGTGATTAAAAATGAATAATTTTATCCTTTTTGTCTGAAAAAAAAAAAGAAAAAAGATTTAACTGGGCCAGACCTTATTGCTTAATGCAGTTTGTCTACTGTTTTCATTAATCCAGCAAGACTGAGACAAACACACACTCTTTATAGCTACAGACTTCTCAATCCTTTCACAGCTACAGACAGGAACTCTCTCTCTCTCTCCCTCTCTCTCTCTCTCTCTCTCTCTCCCTCTCGCTCTCTCTCTAGAGATTCTTTCTGTCAGGAGTTCATTGAGAGCAGTCTTTCAGTCTTTCACAGTTGAGCAGCCTTTGAAAACAGTGGGAGAAGACTGAAAAGAAGGACGAGAGCACAAAAGAAAGAGAAGAAAGGGAGAAAAGAGGAGTGCGGACAGCAGCTGGAGATGAGGGCCTCCCGTTCCCGCTCCTGCTGCTCTGTGGCCTACACACATAAACACATGCACACGTTGGCCAGAACCAACAGGCAGCCAAACTTGCTTTGAGCTAAAGCCATGATTCATTTTCACCTATAGGTTCCCTCAGCAGGCTCTCTTTGTTTTTCCCCTTACCTCCCTTGCTCTCTTCTTTGTGGTGTTCAATTGCTCACCCGCTTACCCTTCCCTCTTCCACAAGCAACAGACCTCCAATACATACGCCACACACACATGCTGTCCACAGCCACACACACACGCAGTTGAGTACAGTTTATAGAGTGGGGTCAGTCTTCTCTCAGATGATTCAGCCATCTGTCATCTCTGTTGTCACGATGATATGGATCAGTGCCTTTCATTTCTCGCTCATACGGTTCTGTGTTTTCACATCAATGTTTTTCTTTTTTTTTTTCAGGGCGTACATTCATATGTGTGCACTGGGACGTGAAATAGATGAAAATAGAGTAAATAGATGAAAATTGAAGGCCTGTTTGTGGCACTTATGAGTGAACTCAGTTAAAAATTGTTTCTTTTTTGGGGGAGATTTTAGAGTTCTCTGGCTGCTAGTTGGCTCACATTTTCTAGCCTCATCTAATAAGTAATAAAATGGGGGGCCACACATGAGGTGGTTCATGATTATATTTCATTTGTTATTGTCTATATATAAGTGATAATGTGGTTGATGATATATGCATTCTGAGGTAAACCATTTCTTTTTAGAAATCTGTTTAGTTTTCCTTGGTGAAGAGTCTAGCTGAATCTTTTCATGAGGTTTTCAAGAAAGACCTTTACTCCAACTGAGTTATCATTGTCATCATGCTTCAAAGATAAACAACAGAATTAGACTCATCTGCTTTCTGACCTTACACCACAGCAAGGGGAAAAAACAGCTAATTTCTGGACTATTCTTTGTTCTTTTGTTTGTTCTTTAAATCTTCCCATCATGGTTCGCTGTTTTCCAGAATGTTTCTTTTGATTTTTTCTTTATTTGAAAATGGCTCTAAATGCTATTTCTGCTACAGTATATTTTGATTAAGCACACACACACAAACACACACACACACACACACACATATATATATATATAAATATAACATTTTCATATAGAATAGATCACTCTACTCTACTCTACTAGAAAAGATCACTCTACTCTACTCTAGACATCTGTTGGCAATGAGCACCATGTTTGGCATCCTATGAGTTCTATTTTGTGTGCATAATATGCACAAATATGAATGTGGATGTGAGCCACCCCTCATTTCTTACCCCTCATTATGTTTACAAAATTTTTGTTTATTCATATTTTGTTGAGGAAAAATAATTTCCAGGCTTTCTGAAGGTCTAAAAGTTTTTGGCTCTCATTTTCAGCAGTCGAACACTAGACACTCTCAAAGGCAGAAGCAGTGAGGGATCATCTTCTCAAACAAAACAAAAAGCAGCCCACATCACAGCTAATTTCTGGACTATTCTTTGTTCTTTTGTTTGTTCTTTAAATCTTCCCATCATGGTTCGCTGTTTTCCAGAATGTTTCTTTTGATTTTTTCTTTATTTGAAAATGGCCCTAAATGCTATTTCTGCTACAGTATATTTTGATTAAGCACACACACACACACACACACACACACACACACATACATATATGTAAATATATATAAATATATATATATATTCATAAACAAAAAGCAGCCCACATCCAAAGAAGAGCTTTTGAATGTCCTTTAAGAAGCCTGGAGAAGTAATCCTGAAAACAATTTAAAGAAATGATAAGAAAGCTTGTCTAAGAGAGTTCAGGCTGTGCTGAAGAATAACAGGGGTCATACCAGATATTGACTTGTGTATGTATGTGTGTGTGTGTGTGTGTGTGTGTGTGTGTGAGTGTGAGATGGAAGTCTCTGTGTGTATGTGTGTCTGGGCAGATGGGGGGGTGTCCAGCTCCAGCACTGATGTCATGGCAGCTGCTGAGTGTTTGACAGGCAGATTTCCGCCCTGGTGACACAGCAGCCTATGGTTGGCTGTCACTTTGATTGATGGTTGAGTGACACCCTATAAGAGGAGGCCAGTCTCCCCCTCTGAGAGAACCACTGACTGACAAACATTCTCCTTTAATCATCTCCTGTTTAACCATCTTGTCTCTCTCTTATATTTGAATATATATTTTTCTTTTCTTTTTTACTTTTCTGCTTATCAGCCAGTGGGTTGCCCTCTGTCTGTTTCTCTTTTCTTCTTAAGCTTGGTCTGTTTTCCCAAGGGTGTGTGTGTGTGTCTAAAATTAAAATCTGAACTGATATAATCCACTGAGTTTCACCAGATTGTTTGTTATCAACTAAAGCATCTATAGCTCATCTGTAATGATAAAAAAAGTGTGACCAAAACCAAAATCTTTAGAGGAACTCTAGTAGATAAATAAGTAACAGTGAAACTATAGTTAATTCTTCAGCAGTAGTAACAGCACTCGGCTTGGATGTGCAAACAAAGGGGGGAAGGTGAATTTACAATAAAAGTTCTCATTATTTAAGCCCAACCTGCTCTTAAGAAAGACACACAAAAAACATTACGGACTTAGCATGGAAAATTAAACCTTAAGGCACTGTTTTCACTTACAAAACATTTGTATTTTTATCACTCAATGGAACAGTAACAGGGCCAAGGTCAAGATGTCCTGGGACTTTTGACAAGAAGTATAATTTCAACACAATTATCCATTCACAAGCAACAACTACCTTATGTTAACATTGTACACTCTGTGACCTGAGAGAGAGAGAGAGAGAGAGAGAGAGAGAGAGGGAGAGGGAGATGATGGGAGAGAGAGAGAGAGAGAGAGAGAGAGAGAGAGGATGGGGAGAGAGAGAGAGAGAGAGGATGGAGAGAGAGAGAGAGAGAGAGAGAGAGATGGGAGAGGATGGGAGAGAGGATGGGAGAGAGTGAGAGAGGGAGAGGATGGGAGAGAGAGGATGGGAGAGAGGATAGGAGAGAGAGAGAGAGGATGGGAGAGAGAGAGAGAGAGAGAGAGAGAGGTGTGTGTATGCGTGTGTGTGTGTACATATTTGGTTTAGGATTTCAGGACTCAGGATAAAACACGCTAAATTGTTTTTAGATGTCTGTTTCCTGGAACCACTCATGTCTCTCGTCTCGTCGCGCTCTCTCTCTCTCTCTCTCTCTCTCTCTCTCTCTCTCTCTCTCTCTCTCTCTCTCTCTGTCTGTCTCTTTTAGTGTCTGTGATCTGTTTCCTTGAGCTCAGACTAAACTTCTTGGCAGAAACTGACTGACAGCTTTGAAAGAGAACACTATAAATGACAGAAAGAGAGAGAGAGAGAGAGAGAGATGATTGTGTGGAAAACACAAACAACTAATGTCATCACTCAGTAACATCAGGAATTTATTCCTTCAGCGTGTTTATTATTGTGTATGTGTGTGTGTGTGTGTGTGTGTATGTGTATGTGTATGTGTGTGTGGTGTGTGTGTGTTGTGTACAATATGTATCTTTGTAACAAACACAAACATCATCTGAGTTGCCCAGGCCCCCTTAATCTAAACCACCAATCAGCACTAAAAGAGCAAACTCTCCTTTTCCCACTATTTACATTTTCCGAATAAAGGCCCTGTGTGTGTGAGTGTCTGTGTGTGTGCCTGTGTGTTTCTGTGTGTGTATGTGTGTTTGTTGCACTACTGCTATACAAGTGGTTCAAACATGTTCAAACAGGCAAGACGAATTTAAATGGGCTGAGAAAGTCTCCAGTTTCCACAGAGGTCACATGGCGGACTGATGGGAAAAAAACAAAATGTAATTTTGAGTTTTGTGGCCTTACCTCACTTTGCAAAAACACTCAGCCGTTTTCAGCGACTTAATGTCCGAGTCATGAGGCCTTGCATTTAAATTTTTTCCCATTCTGACCTGATTGGGACTGAAACGTGGGGAAACGTGTTTTATTTAGGGGTTCTGTTTTTTTAATGTAATTATTTCAATCAAAGTAACAGAGAAAAACCAAATACCCTCTTTATCTTGGCAGAAACATACATGGCCAACTCAGTCCATGAACACTCCGACACAGAACACTGAGAAGAGATTGATTGCTTGATACAGGCAAAAAAAATCCCTGGTAATTTCTGCTGATGACAAAGATATTCTACAAAATGTAATTGTCACTTTGATGGCTCAGACTGTGACGGATCTGTGAAATAACAGTGAGATTAAAAAGCAGGACATCTGATTGGCTACTCTGGCAAAGAGCTTAGTGGACAGCATGGCGGTTGGATAGAATAACATTGGCGGTTCCAACATATACGAAGGTATAGTGTGGGGTGCCTGGGTGGATTAAAGTCACTTAGAAAATGTAAAGTGGGGATTTCTTTAAACAGCCCTATATGTCTGAATGAATCCAGATCTATTCTGGCAAATCGCACAGCAGTTCTGTATATTTCTATATTATAATGATCAGAACGGGAAATTACAAATTTCATCTATAGTTCTTAGTCATAGAAACCCCATGTGCTGCACATTTTAGCCATTCTTATGTTGGATTTCAGCCCATCCCTGATTATGAAGAGCTGCAAAATGAGCTGGTGAAACAGATGTGATAGTGATGTAAAAAGCAAAATTCCAATGGCATATTTTAGTCCAAATGTAGTCACTTAGCCTTTACATGTGTTGTTTGCTGCTTTAGTTTTTTTTATAAAAGCTATAAGTCATCAATCATTCTATAAATACATCCCAAATGTCTCTCAAACCACATCCAGCTCTCCATTAAGGTGGAGCAGACTTGTTAATGTGGTGTGGAATCAAACATGACTTCTTGTGAACTGATAAACTACAGTATAGTTCAGTTTGTACCAAATTTTCAAATCCATTTTGGATACTTTACATGCATGCACTCACATATATTACTTACATGCACACCTACACACACACACACACACACACACACACACACACACACACACACACACACACACACACACACACACATTTGCTGAACTAACTAGCTGTAAGTAATCTCAGATTTACTTATGGTCTTCCTACAACTTGAATCAATGTGCAGTGCTGTGAGAAAGTATTTGCTGATATTCCAGATTTCAGAAGTTTTTGCATATTTGTTGCACTTAAATGATTCAGATCATCAAATTGAAATATTACACAACGATAAATAAAGTAAAAACAAAATGCAGGAACAAAAACTATCCAAACCTACATGGCCCTATGTGGCAAAGTAATTGCCCCTAAACCTTATAAATGGTTATTTGTCTTTCACATCGCTGAATCAAAGAACTTTGGCCCACTCTTCTTTGTAGTATTGTTTTAATTCAGCTTGGAGGATTGCTGAGCATGAACCGCATATTTAAGATAATGCCACAACATTTCAATTCAATTTCAAGTCTGGACTTTGACTAGCAACTCTAAAACCTTTATTTTGTTTTTTTTAAGCCATTCAGAGGTGGACTTGCTGGTATGTTTTGGATTATTGGATTATATGGTATTATATATATGTGGCTTTAGGTCACAAATGATGAATATTCTCCTTCAGAATTTTTTGGTTGATTAGAATTCATGTTTCCATCAGTCACAGCAAGTCATCCAGGTCATGAGAAGCAAACCAGCCCCAGACCATCACACTACCACCACCATGTTTGACTGTTGATATGATCAACTTTTGTTTTGTCATTCCACAGAACATGTTCCCAAAAGTCTTGGGGATGAGCAATATGCTTTTTGGCAAACGTGACACGAGCCTTTATGTTCTTTTTGGTCAACAGAGGTTTTCGCCTTGGAACTCTGCCTTGGACGGCACTTTCACTTTCTTATGGTTAAGTAATGAACACTGTCTTGAACTGGGGCAAAGTGAGGCCTGCAGTTCTTTAGATGTTCTTCTGGGTTTTTGTGACCTCTTGGATGAATCATCACTGCGCTCTGTAGGCTGGCCACTTCTGGGAAGGTTCACCACTGTTCCATGTTTTCTCCATTTGTGGATAATGGGTCTCACTGTGGTTCGCTGGAGAAAGGGCTTTGTAACCTTTTCCAGACTGATAGATGTCAGCTACTTTGTTTCTCATCTGTTCCTGAATTTCTTTAGATCGCAGCATGATGTCTTCCATCTTGGGATCTTTTGGTCTATTTCACTTTGTCTGACAGGTTCTATTTAAGTGATCTCTTGATTCAACAGATCTGGCAGTAATCAGGCTTGGGTGTGGCTAGTGAAATTGAACTCAGCTGTCCAAAAAATGTTATTATCCACAGTTACTTCATGATTCAATTACTTTGTCACATAGGGCCATGTAGGTTTGGATTTTTTTTTTTTTCCTTAATAAAGAAAATCATCACTTAAAAACTACATTTTGTGTTTACTGGTTATCTTAGTCATATATTTAAATTAATCTGATGATCTGAATAATTTAGTGTGTGACAAAAAACTTAAAAATCAGGACTTTTTCATAGCACTGTATTTTATTTCACCCCTTGTTTAAATCTTTGTTACCTATATTTTTGTAAGAATTTGTAAACATGATCTTTTAGGCATTTTATCTGTCTGACTCTGCACTCACAAATATGTGGTTTGTGGGATAAAAAAGAGAAAAGATACCGAAAGTATGTTGCACTCGTTGCATATACAGGCACGTCTGTTTGAAGTTACCTTGCAATTCAAAGCAGTTTAAGGCAGATGTATGTAATTTTACACAATTGTTGATAGCAGGCTTTAGTGACTCCTGTGTGCTACTACACTAAAAGCAGTCTTGAAAAATGGGATCTTCACAGTCCCATTTTTCTTTTTTACCTCTTTAACCATCTCTTTCATTGTGGACCTTTTGGTTCTTTCATTCTATTCACCACTGTGCTAAAATGCTTCTTTGCACAGTCCTGAAAGCCAGCCTCACTTCTATCCAGGGCACTGGTGCTCAATGGAGCTTTATTCACCTGACAGTCTGCTTTAGAAAGCAAGGTGTTGATGGAGGAGGAAAATGAACGTGTCAGTAGTGTGTCTTCTGTGAGTGGTGCCCAGTTGGCTCACTTGCTGAAAGTCAGCTCACCAAACTATGCTAATAAAGCCTAATTAACCTTCATTGCGTTGAATTGGGTCTAATTTGTGCAGCAGCTGTAATCTGTAAGACCTATCGCTAACCACAGCTCCCTGGTGGTTAGATAGCTCCACACCCTGTCAGTGACCCAGCATATGTGTATAGACAAACAAATACACACACACACACACACACACACACACACACAACACCCACACCCACACACACCCACGCACATTTTGCAGTACCATATATCTTTTGGACATATCATGATTTTATATGTGCTCCATCCAGTTCACTACCGTAAATGTAATGTAAAGTGTTTCTGACTGATCTGTGTAGATTTGTTGACTGAGTAGTTATCACACACTATCATTCATTGAAATGAACACAGCAAACTGGTATAAGATTTCAATCTCTCCTGTAACTAATCTGCCCGATGCAAAAGCAACTGGAGATCAGTCTTTTGCTAATTTCAAACATGCATACACTAGATCCACAGTTCTCATCAATTTCTAGGGCAAGGCCTCCTTCGTGAATCATCCCTTGTCATTAAAGCGGGTTAGGATTGATTGGCATGTTTATTAAATGATTCACTATACCTTTATATCAGGTTCTGTAGAGACACAGCTTTGAACATTTTTCTGCAGG
>CM029368.1:18447511-18627511 GCA_017165825.1 Hepsetus odoe
TAATATACGGGTCACAACAATCAGCATGCTTTCAGCATGCTTTCTTTCTTTAAGTAGTTTTACTGAAGTGAAGCAACTTATTGGCGAGAAATCTGACTCAATAAATTACCCAAAATCCTCTCTTTATCCTGTAACTGCGCCTGTTTTTATTTTTATTACATGTGTGTTTTTGTATCAAAAGTCAAGTTGAGTGAAAGGAAAAAGCAGAGCACTTTCATTCCTCAAACGTTCATCCAAAAAGGGTGTTTTATATAAATCAGCAAATAAAAATTGCATTCAACTTTTTCCTTTATTTTCAGTTTATTTCAAACGTCAGGAAAGTAAAAAGTTAATATGAATATAAAAAGGACTGATGTTGGTTCTGAGAAAAAGGCCAGTCTCACTGACTTTCAGAGTTAGAGCATTAAGTGCAAATCCAAAGGGAGAGAAAGTATAAAGATATATACTGCCATTTGCAAATCATATCTTTTCCTGATTTTAAGCGAAGTGAAGGATGATCTTAAGGAAGAGATGTGCTTTTCAGCTCACTGCCCATCAATGACTGATGAAGCTCAGAATTTTCTGAGGTTTATGAGGGGTTAGTTATTCTCTTAACATTTCCATTTCAAATGATAATGTATACAAGTAGCCATGGACTCCTGAAGATTGAAATGTATGGTTTTGTGAGTTTTTTGAGTTGTTAGTTGAATTATTTTGACTATGATTAATCAGGTTCATTCATGTATAATCACAGCCTATTAATAATAATTTTACTTCTTACTTATTAAATACTTCTCGAATAACCACGTGTAGTGATTGTAACATTTGAAGGTACACTATTTCCTGTTGCCATTAATATGGACCAAAATAATGCACTTTAATTAAAGAAGTGATTTTGCACTTTGAACAGCAGTTTGCATTTAATCAACGGAACACACGTTATGGGGATCATGACTTGCTGGAGGGTTTCTCGACCTCATAGGAAGCAGCCAGTCACACTGACTGGTGTTAAAACAAAGTAAGTTTCAACACACGCACACACACACACACACACACACATACACATACACGCGCACACACGCACAAACACTCTCTCTCTCTCTCTAATAGTGCTGACTGTGATGTTATTCTTTTATTTGCACCTGCGATTCTCCTTTGTCTTAATCTTAAATGCAGAGTGGCAAGGCCAGTGTGGATTAATCGTTAATCTAAATTACCCTCATTTCACAAAAATCACTGCAAATTATATACAATTATGGAAAAGTCTCACTTTACTACTGCACGTGTGCAGAGAGCTGAGAAGGAGCAGAAAGCATATTTCTTTCTTTCTTTCTTTCTTTCTTTCTTTCTTTCTTTCTTTCTTTCTTTCTTTCTTTTTCTTTTACTCTGCATGTCATTCCCAAATGCTAAAGTGTCCAAGACACTAAAAATCTCCATCTGAAGTGTATTACTGAAAATGGGCCCCTGTATGCTGGTCGAGCAGGTATAACACTCCTACTACTGTTTAACAGCCTGGAATTCAGGTTTTCAACAGTAAACACTTTGGCATAATAAAAAAATTAATTATGGTGCATTTTACCTTTCATTTTATATTTTTCTTTTTCATTATGTTGAGCTCAACTGACTACAATAGCGGATTGAAATAGATTTTAGTTTGTTCCAAGCAGTGAAATTGATACATTTCTGTAATAAAATATTGACAGTGTAATACCTCTAATATATATAATTCACTATGATGTGATTTCATCCTTAACAGCTGACTGTGAACATCGAAGTCAATCTGAATATATAAAAAATTTTGTTGGCTCGCTGGCTATCAGGGTTTAAGCAGAAAATCCAAAGATTTAATAACATTTAAAAAATATGTGGCTACTTTTTGCAAATCTTATTTTTTTCATTATCTATATAATGAAATTCTGCAAAAAAAATAAAATAAATAAAAAAATCACTGAACGATGCAGTAATTAGAGAAGGTTGCATATGACTACAGTGAATAACAGAGTTACAGAGTTGCTGATGTAATATCCAGAATAGATAGTAATATATTTATAAATATTTATGAATATGTTGCATTTTGTCCTTTTTGTCTTTGTTTCCCCCTAATTTGAAACTTTTAACACTGCGTCAAACTCTCTGAATGAGCAGAATGATAGAAATTCTCTGAAATACCTAAAAAGACTTTTTAACTTTTATTAAACTTATAAACATTTTTCTTCTGCTCCAGTGTCACCACTTTGGACATACAAGGTGTTGTTCTGACAGACAGGATGTATAAGTAAATCTATAGCCTAACACACTCCCTCTAACATGCTCCCTGCTCTCTCTCTCCCTCTGTGTCAGAGAAAAGGAGGGATTTGTTTCAAATTACATTTTTATTGGCACAGAGGGCTGAATGGCAACTGGGGTCTTTCAGAGCGACTGCCACAGAAATGCCTGACAGAATAAGAGCTATCCTGTCCCCTTCAATTATACTTCACACCCACACACACACACACACACATACACAGACACCGTGCCTGGAAGCCATTACACATGAGTCCCTCGCTTTGACTAGATGGTTCCCAGCTGAAGCCTGTTTTGCGTTTTGGGAGGTGTGTGTGTTTGTGTGTGTGTGTGTGTGTGTGTGTGTGTGTGTGTGTGTGTGTGTATGTCTCAATCAGCAACAAGTCAGATTGATTGACTTCCTTTCCAACTCAACCACTGCCATGTTTCAGAGCCAAACCTGACACTTTTCAGCCTCTTTTACACACACACACGCACACACACACACACACACACACACACACACACACACACACACGCATGCACACACACACACATACACATACACACAAACTAGTATATGGACAGGAAATGAGTAGACACACAGGCTGGTACACATCAGCCACTAGTGGTTAGGAGAGACACAGTGGGGCTGCAAGTTTGTGACAGAAGGTCCTCATGATTTTGATACTAACTGATGGTAATGTCTGGCTGAGGTTCCTCTCCTTCTTACTGTTTTTCCCCTCTTTTTGGGATATGGCTGCTCATAAATCCTGTGGAGATGAAGGTGGTCCAATGGCTGGAGAGGATGGAGAGATGAAAAGCAGGAAAGAGGGGATGTTGGGGAAAAAAAGAGATCAAACAGGCTGTAATCACAGAAGGAAATCTAAACATCTAAATTAGCCTCTTAAAACACACACACACACACACACACACACACACACACACACACACACACACACACAAACACACATTCTTTAGAAAGTTTTACTAAAAGCATGTGTCCTGCATACCCTTTATTCCAGGACACATCTTGTGAAATTTGCATACTGATTCCTGTTGGATGGGACATTTCTTCAAAAAGATAATCCATTTCTATAAATGTTCACACTGAGTGGTGTCATGTTGTCTTCTGTGCGCGTTTCTTCTTTTTAGTGTTACAGTGTCCTTGTTTGTTTAAGGTAAAGCAGAGAAATCTTGGGGATTCTTGAGCTTTCAGTATCGTATTGTCAAAATGGAATAATGCCGTGGTCTCGAACCAGTATGAACTGGATGTGTTCGTGTGTGTGTGTGTGTGATTGTATGCGTGTTTGAGTGGGGCAATGGGTGTGTGTTTCCTTAGCTGACAGCTCCAATAGAAGACTTGCTGAAAGGAAGAAGAAAGGTTGCTTTTTTCATTTATGTCCGTCTGTCTTTCATCACACATTCCCACTCCGCAGGTGGAGAGAGCCACACTCTGTGTGTTCAGATAACCCTGTGTGTGTGTGTGTGTGTGTGTGTGTGTGTGTGTGTGTGTGTGTGTGTGTGTGTGTGTGTGTGTGTTTGTGTGTGTGTGCATGCGTGCACCTTTGCAGTGGAGGTGAGGGCCTTATTAGACAGAGCGGTCAGCGCACAGGAAACCTGTCTGACTCTCTCTCTCTCTCTCTCTCTCTCTCTCTCACACACACACACACACACACACATTGGCTTTGTTGCTGAAAAGAGATAGAGAAAGAAAGAAAAAGTGATGAGAACAATGGGAAAGGTTAGTATTAAACTAGAACTACAGTTCTAAAGCTAGTTTCTGACCCTCAATTCACTTTTGTACATTTCAGCTATGAAAATGACTTACATGTGGATGTACTTTTTTTCTCTCCAGGGTTTCAGTTTTTTTGGTTCTGTGTTGTTGGTTTTGTCTTTCTGTTCCTAATTGTTCTCATTTGTTGTCTGAAATTAAAATGTAATCATAAAATCCTTAAAAAATAAATAATGTGATTAGTTGGTAACATCTGGAACACAACTCTCTGTCTCTCTCTCTCTCTCTCTCTCTCTCTCTCTCTCTCTCTCTCTCTCTCTCTTTCTCCCCCCCCCCCCTCACTCTCACTCTCACTCTCACTCTGAGGTTGAATGAAATAGATTCAGCACATATCTAACACTGAATCAATGACACCAGAGACAGAGGACACTGATCTGGGATCAGTTTCAGCTGGTTAGATCTCCACTCTTATGTGAAAAGCAAAAAATATCATATTATATCAATTCCATTTAAAAATGTGTGATAACTGGACTAATATAAACAGTCAAAGTTTATTTGGGACCTTTATTTCAGACTCAAGCTCCTTTTTATTAGGCATTATTAGGCATTACTGTCATGAATTAAAGAGCATCAGCAAGGTCTTGGGTCGGTAGCCTGCTGCAGTAAAAAAGACCACGTCTGTGCTGTGTGCTGTGTGTGCTGTACAATGTGTGTTCACAAATTCATTCACAAACATTCATCCCTCCATTCTCTTTGTATGATGACATCAGTATTCCAAGTAGCCAATTAGCTCCAAGTCCACACCAGGTGGCCTGTAGGCACTAACAAGTCTAGTGGGAAGTGTGTGTGTGTGTGTGTGTGTGTGTGTACTCTATGAATTCCCTTCCTACTTCTGGCTCTGTGGGATTTGCCATGTCAGCTAAAAAACAGACAAAGTGATGTATGATGTGCCCTGTTCTGAATGTTTAGGATGTGCTTAACAAAAAGAGAGACTTGAGAGGGAAATCTCACCCACAGGCCAAATAAGAAGCGATGGAAAAGTGCAGCAACATAACATTAGCATTAGCATTATATTTTGAGGGTTGCATTAACTACCATTACATACTGCATTAATTAACACTGAAGAACCCAGAGCTTCAGTATTAATACAGCAAAGCATCACCAACTATAACTATACATAACATTACAATTGCAACAAAAGCATGTACAGTAACTGAGGGTTGTATTAATGTTCACTAAATAATACAAGTATGTCTAAGCATGATCAGATCATGAAATTTATCATTAGTCTAATGTAACTTTATGGGTTGGAATTAGATCTAGGCTTAGGTTATAGGTTAGATTTCAGTAGGATGCCATTTTAAAAATGAAATAAATAATGAATATTAGCCAAAAAAACAAAGAGGAGCAAGAAGTGTTTTTTTAAACCATATTTTTATGGCATTTGTGCATGTTCAATCAAGTGAAGAAACATGTCCAAATGTAAAATTTTAATTGACATCTATAAGTACATTAGCATACTTTTTTATTAGTGATACTTAAAAAAAAATGTTCACCTTAAGTAACTGTTCCTTACTCTGTCCAACTTATATACACAAAAATGAATATGTTCATAAAAAATGCTGCTTGAAATATTTCTGTTTTACCATAATTGTAAATTAACATCAGTCAGATTCTAAAGAAATGGTTTACTGTCCCTCTAAGAAAGTATTTCACCTTTTATAGTTTTAGATAAAACAAATCACTGGGTCAGTTTGATACTTTGGTGGGCTGGATGATTTGCAATAAGAACTTGCCATTTTTCTTCAGGTTTGCAGAGACATAGTTCATTTTTACAACACTTAATTTCAGGGTTAACGTTAATGAAAGGTTTCTTATGACCATGTGGTTCATGCATGGAGGCTAATTCATATTTACCAGGAAAGATATTCTTAAAAAAACTTACCCACTAAGCTTTAAAATATGTTTTATTGCTTTACAAATTGTATACATTGTTATACAGTTTATGGTGTAACACAGTGCTAAAATGCAGATTTACTTTAAACAAAATTTTTTTTTTTTTGAAGAGGGCAAAGCAAGAAAGTGGGGGAGGCAAAGGGGTGGTGGTGTTAGAGAGAGAGAGATTGGGGAAAGAGAAAGAGAGAAAGAAAGAGATAGGGGTAAACAGGGGGGCAAAGAGATAGAGAGATTGGGAGAGTGGGCCAAAAAAAGAGAAAGAGAGTCAAAGGAGGGGCAAAGAGAGAGAGAGAGAGAGAGATAGAGAGAGAGAGAGAGAGAGAGAGAGAGAGAAAGAGAGAGAAAGAAAGAGAGAGAGAGAGAGGATCTAATCTTTTCTAAGCTTTTCCCGATAGCATCTACTGTTTCAGAACGTAGACCCAACACATCATCAGTCATAGCTGTCAGCCACTGGATCCTTCTCTCTGTGCTTACTCTCTCACACACACACACACACACACATACACACACACACAAAACACACGGGACTGCCCCTCATCTTAATGTGGCATATAAGCTGTTCTGTATTGGTTAAACACTGCTATATAGAGTATACAAACAAACTACATGTGGAATATTTATGGCACTTGTCTGGTCCTGAAGAAAAACAGTTTAAAAGATGGATCTTTCTGAGGCACTGGTAAGAGATCAAGGTCAGTGATCATGAAAAGGCCTAAAGATCAAGGCCAGCAAACTCAAATGAACAGTTTATGCATCACACTAACTAATTAACACAAACTCATTTAATTTCTTTCATTCATCTTTTCCACATATATTTAGAATTTGGACAGCGCTGACTGAAGGTTCAGCCATAGAGAATTGATCAGGAAGAAAGACAAGAAAAGCGGTCAGGGCTGTTATGGGTACAAGAGATGACATTTTCTGTTCTTTTTTTTTTTTCTTTCACAGTAAAGGTTGGACAACTTTCATAGTGCGCACAGAAATTCCCTGGTTTGGGGTTTTGATATGAAATTGGCCTTTTTTAGGTAACAGAGTGCCGTACACTTTCAGAAACCACACAATCATGTCTTTTAAATTCACCTAGTTAATCTCTGCATTAGACTTGTCAATAAAGAATTTAGATGTCTTCACTGATTGACTATAGCAGGGGTAAAATTGTGTCAATTTGATTTTTCACCAAAGCATTGCTTCTGTCCCTCTAAAGCACTTATTAAAGATAACCACAATCCATTTAAAGCTTATGACAATCAGTTTACAGCCTGAGGAAGAACAGAACAGAAAAATTACAAGTCTTCAGTAATGTTTCCTTGTTTCCTTGGCACCGTTGAAGATCCTTTGAAAGGTCCCATGATTGCCTGTTTAGTTTTATTTTCTTTGAATATTCACCAAACTCACGGCCTATGATTTATTTGCACATTTTAAGTGGCCTTTAGATGTCAGTCATCGCCGGGGGTTTTTCCCAGCGTGCTCTTTATTGGTCCCATTCGTTGGACACCATCCCTGTTTCAACAGAGAGAGCAGAACTGCTTTCACTGGAGCATTTGACAGGTGCCAAGAGTTGTGACTTGGCTTTTCAGCACCTTAACACACAGCAACGTGTGTTATTCCTGCACTCTCTGTATTTCTCCCACCTACAAATCTGCACACACACGGGTGGAAAATGCCATGGCAGAACGCACAGCCCAAACATACAAAACACACAGACTCTCCTACTCTTTCAGAAGGCTTTCATATTTGCTTTAGGCTTCTGTTCACATAGTGAGGGTTTGTATTTTGTATTGAGGGTTTGAGTCTAGAACCTCCAAGTCTGAACTATGAACTCTTAAATTCACGCTAGCCATAACAACATGAATTTTGTGGAGTGCAGGGATTAGTAAAATAGTGACAATATATCAAGAGGGAGATTTTAATTTTTTTATCAACTATACAGAATTAGTAAAATTATAACCTATTGTTTTTATATGGAAATGATTATAATGCAGTTTAATTAAGTAAAATCAGTGTTTCCAAATCTCGTGCTTAATTACGGTGCAAGGCAGAGTTCTAATACTGAAGCTATAATCCCTGTGTGCACCTAGCATGCTTTTCACCAGCATTCTCACTCATGCACATTTCTTTATACTATTTAAATGCCATTGATACTTCCTGCTCCCTTCTTTATTTTTCTTTCTTTCCTTCCACCAACAGGATTGCAAAGTGCAGTAGCCAACACTGACATCATTAGCTAGTGTTTCCGTTTTTAATGATTACCTCTCTTTTTCTGTGCAATTTTTAATATGGCCTATATAATGATCAAAGCCTTGGATGACATATAACAAAGCACCCCACCTCCATTATTTCCATTTTTATTTCTTTTTTTAACATTAATAAAAACACCAATTGCCCTTTGTCTTATGTGAACATTTCATGACAACCAGATCATAAAATGTCTAAAGTGGAAGTCTAAAATTAGTTGGAATAATCATTTCTATAGTCAGAACAAATCTTGTATCTATATTTTTTCTTTTTAGTGTTTTATAAGATTTGAAAATATCAGCCACTTTCTTTCACTGTGTTCATGTTAATGAGACCTACAGGAATAGTCCAGCGTGAAATGGAGTAAAATATTTGAAATGTTGCTTTCATTAACTGATTAACTGATGGACAGTTAAATTGCTTTTGGGAAACCAGGATATAGACTTTTAGTTTGGTTTTTTTTCTCACAACTTAACAGCAAAAAGAAGGATTAGTATTACTTGCAATGTTTCATTAAAATAAAAATGAAAAAAAAAACAAAAAAAGATTCTAGTAAGATGGCTTTTGTTTGATTCACTGTGCTTGAATAGTGTTGGTATAGTTATCTCTGCTTTTTGTGGTGCTTTTTTATCATCTGCTTGACTGCATGACTCAGAATGTCTTGTGCAAATCTTTTTCCTCTAGTGACTCTAAAAGGAAGCTTAAGGTGATGCGGTTAGTTTGCATCTCAGTTGACACAAGTCTGTTTTTCTGTAGGCTACATTCACACACACACAAGCCATAAGCATTCCCTGTTTCTGCCGGCAGGCCAGCCATGACAGTTATGCTGAAAGTTGTGGAAAGTCCTGCAGTGTGCCTTCAAAGTGTGTTTAACTGTGTTGCTTGTATCCAAGTAACAGAGAATCCTAACATAACCCCCAACTCTGTCCTCTCTCATAGCTTACCTGAGAACAGCTCTGCTGTGACCTCAGAGGAAGGCCAATGAATCTGTCTTCCTGCCTATTTACTTGTGTTTAATCAAGGCTCTCCACAACTATATATGTGTGTTTGCGTGTGTTGGTTTGTGTGTGCGTATGTGTTTTGTGGGAATGTTATCTATCATCTGTCTTGATTGTGGTCTTGTGTGTGTGTGTATGTGAGTGTATGTGTGTGTTTGTGTGTGTCTATGTTACTCTTGCTTCCCGGAACCCGTCTGGCTGGAGTGTGTATTCTCAGTTACAGACAGCAGGCTAGAATCACACAGTGGCGGCCAAACAAGCATGATGTCATACACACAGAGCCCCACAGCTGTCAGAACCAATCCACACTGATCAAACTATCCTACTATCATACAGTGTGTGTGTGTGTGTGTGTGTGTGTGTGTGTGTGAGTACATGTGTGTGACTTAATGCACCGAAAGGGAAGAATGGCTGAGGATTCTGCTAGAAAAAATGTCAAATCTAACACTTGACAAATAAAAAAAAAAATTAAGGCAACTTCTTGTTCAGTTTGCTAGTAGTGAAATTTAAGTCTGCCTTTCTGCTACCAATCAGCTTCTTCCAGCAGACGTTTAATGGTAAAATGCATTATGGAGTTAAATAATAATATGGTATAATATGAAATTAAATATAATATGGAGTTTGATCTATACAAGTCATTTTTGTCTTAAACTAATTTCTTTTGGCCCTGCTAAACAAAAGCTCACAACAGACATTATTGACCAGGACAGCGTTCTCTATAAAGATTCCTCTCCTAGAGCTGATACATTCTTTTATGTGTTAAAAAAGCCTAACACATAAAAAACTGCATGCAGAAAGCCTAGAGTGACATTTCTTTAAATAGATAGTTCCACTGGTTGTATCAACAAATAATCAAGAATTTTAGATTGCAAAATTACACTGTTGCATTCCAATATTGTTAATAGTTTAATGAATAGGAACTTCAGCCCAGTCTCCTGAAGGCTTAACCAATGGGAGAGGATGCTTAGCTACATAGCAAACCCTTCCACTCTGGATTCCCGGTGGAAGAATAAACTCCTTTGGCTGAAACTGTTGTCACAAAAGGGCAAAAGGTTAAATAGATCTAGGACTAAGTCTCAAAATTTAACACTCAACATAAAAATTTGAAGTATCAAACAGCCCATGTGATGCTAAAATTTGTTTCAATTTGTATATGAGACAAGTGTGTACATACATTTGTATTTGTACGTAAGTGTATGTGTGTGTGTGTGTGTGTGGAGACAGTAAAAGGACCATGTGTTAAAACAGATCAGATCAATAGATAAAGTGATTTTGGGGTGGACTTGAGATGTTTAACGGAAAGCAAGACAGAGACAGTCAGAAAGAGAAAGGTGTGTGTGTATGTGTGTGTCTTGTTTTAATAGTGGGAGTTTGTTCTAGCTGGCCTCCTCCAGGCTGAGTGCAGCAGTCACAGTTCATCTCCTGAGAGAGGTCAAAGGTCACTCAGTCCTCCCACCCTTACCCCACCCAAAATTGCCCCCTGTGCTCAACTCTGACCCCTGCGGCTCTGTTGCCGCCAGCCACATCACGGAAATCTGAGGGAGATCTGAAAGGTTAAAGTTCAAAAGAGAGTGCTGGGCGGGGCCAACCCCCCTTATGCTTTCTCCCTCCTTCCTCCTTCCATATCGTCCTCTATTTTGTGCTCTTGTCGCAGATTATAGAGCCAGTCCAGAAGTTCAAAGGCCTAGACTGCTTGTACAGATAAGCGTAAACAAGCTTAGCTACCTCAGCTCACAAACTCTGTTATGCTGATCCAAGTTCTGTGAACACACCCCTCCATCATTAGGGGCAATTTTCCCAGCTTCCTGCTCCTTCATCAGAGTCTTCCTGTTTGCTCCTGATTGGCGGAAACACGCCAAGTTTAGGAGTCAAACCATTGGCTGGCAGCTGAGGTCACAAGCCGTTAGGCCCCAGCCCCCTTTCAGAGAGGGGCGGGATTGGCTCTTCTCCCTGGTCTTTGATCAGCCAAGAGGACGGGGTGAAAAATGGCTGTAGAAATGGACCTGGCTTTGCTGAGGGTTGGAAGAAAGATTGGGTTCACCGTAAATAACACATGCTTAACGTTTTTGAGGGCAAAGTCACTCAACGTTTGGATAAAAGACATTCACTCTCACCTCAGAGTCATAACTCTGAGCCCATCTTAAATTAAACACTTAATAAAGTGCTGAGAAGTGGCTTTTAGAAGCAGCGCATGTGGAAAAGTGGGGTTTGCCATTGTTAAAACGTCAACTGTATTCACTTACTCTTATAACTGGAAAAACGGTTTTGCAAAAAATGAAATGCATATGAGAAAATGTACGTAAATTTTGTTATGTAATGCTAAAACCATATCATAGATCTATAAAACCTGCATACTTTTCTGTTACGTGAGATAAATAAGATAGATAAATAGATGTACAAAACATTAAAACATATTCCATCAAGTCATGAAAATATTATTTCAGCCAAAAATGACTACAGTTTTGTTTAGTTATATAGTTATATAGTTACAGAGAGTGAAACTGAGGTAAAGGGCTGGAGTCTGGACTTATTTAAGGTTATTTGGAAAAATGCTGCCTGGTTTTTATACAGGGCTAAACTGAGCTTTACAAAGACAGACTTGTAATGAGTTCATTTGGCAAATGCAAAAACTTTGCTGTGCGAGATTAATGTTTTACTGCCACCTGGTGGGCGAGCTGATAGCTCAACACTGACATTATAATCTAGCAACATCAAAATAACATTTCAGCAAGAAGAAACCAAATCTCTAGCCCCTGATCTCAACATCATCAGTGTCTGGGATTACATGAGGAACAGAAGGATGTGAGAGAAGCCTACATCCACAAGAAGATCTGTGGTTAGTTCTCCAAGATGTTTGGAACAACCTACCAGCCGGGTTTTCCTTCAAACTGTGTACCAGGAGTGTACCTAGAAGAATTGATGCTGTTTGAAGGCAAAGGGGTAGTCACACCAAACTATTGATTTGATTTAGATTTCTGTTTTGTTCATTCACTGCATTTTGTTGATTGATGAAAAACGTGAATTCCACTTCCATTTCTGAAAGCATTCTTTGTTGACAGCATTTTTCACACCTGTCTAAAACTTTTGCACAGTACTGTATATAGTATATAATATTAACTATAGTCCTTGTTGCCATATGTGACTGCTTATGGTCTTTTCTAGTTGTTTCCTTTGTCTGTTTGAATGACTGATAAGTAATGTCCCCAACAGTGAGGGTGTTTCATCATTCTGTCTGTTTCAATAACACTATTAAAAACCTAAATAAATAAATTCACTTGTTCTCCACCTTATATGATTCTGACCTGCTGAAATATCCCTAACATCCATGCATAAATGTACAGCTGTGGCCAAAAGTTTGGAGAATGACACAAATACAGTATTATTTTTCAAAGTTTGCTGCCTCAGTTTTTCATGATGGCAATTTGCATAAACTCGACAATGTTATGAGGGTGAGTGGAGATGCGCAGGTGTGAGCACATCTCCACTCATAGTGAGGTGGAGACTTTTGGAGGATGGCCTGGTGTCAAGAAGGGCAGCAAAGAATCTACTTCTCTCAAAAAATGTACATCAGTGACATACTGATATTCTGCAAAGGCACAGGGACTGGACTGCTGAGAACTGGAGTAAAGTCATTTTCTCTGATGAGTCCCTTTCTAATTGTTTGGGGCATTCAAAAGAAAGAATGTCCAGAGAAGAAAAGGTGAACATTACCATCACTCCTGTGTCATGCCAACAGTAAAGCATCCTGAGAACATTCATGGCGCGTTGCTTCTTAGCCAAGGGATTGGGCTCACTCACACATTTGCCAAACAGCACAGCCATGAATAAAGAATGATACCAAAACATCCACCAAGAGCAACATCTCCCAACCATCCAAGTTTGGTGAAGACAAAAGCCTTTTCTAGTGTGATGAAGCACTGTGCCAGGTGACTCAATGAAGAACACATAAAAAATTTTGGGTCCATGGCCAGAAATTCCCCAGACCTTAATCCCATTGAGAACTTGAGGTCAATACTCAAGGTGTAGGTGGACAAACAAAACCCACAAATTCTGACCAACTCGAGCATTGATTATGTAAGAATGGGCTCCATCAGTCAGGATTCGGCAGCATGCCAGGGTGAATTACAGAAGTCTTGAAAAAGAAGGGCCAACACTGCAAATATTGACTCTTTGCATAACTTCATGTAATTCTCAATAAAAGTCTTTGAAACTTATGAAAGGATTGTAATTCTATTTCAGTACAACACAGAAACATCTGAAAAAAATATCTAAAAACAAAGGCAGCAACATTTGTGAAAACCAGTACTTCATTCTCAAAACTATTGGCAGGAAGTGATGCACCCATCATGCCTAATGTCTACCGTACAAGCCTGTGAGGGCAGTGCTCTGATCTGGGGTTGCTGCAGTTGGTCAGGTCTGGGTTCAGCAACATTATGTGCCCAAAGAATGAGGTCAGCTGACCACCTGAATATACTGAATAAGCAGGTTATTCAATCAGTGAATTTCTTCTTCCCTGATAGTACCCGGGCAGATTCACAGATGATAAATTCCAGGATTCATCGGCTCAGATTTGTGAGAGAGTGGTTCAGGGAGCATGAGACATTATTTTCACACATGGATTGTCCACCACAGAGTCCAGACATGAACCCCATTGAGGATCTGTGGGATGTGATGGGGAAGAATTTGTGCAGCGATCCGACTCTCCCATCATCTCTACAAGATTGTGGCAAAAAATTAATGCAGCTCTGCATTAAATAAATGTTGTGACTTTGCAGAAGCTTATCAAAATGATTACACAGCGAATGCATGCTGTAATCAAAGCTAAAGGCAGTTCAACCCAATATTTTTTGGTTGGGCAGTGTATATATATATATATATATATATATATATATATATATATATATATAACAACATAACATATATATATATATATATATATATATATATATACAAAATCCTGCCCCTCTCTGAAAGGGGGCTGGGGCCTAACGGCTTGTGACCTCAGCTGTGACCCAGCCAATGGTTTGACTCCTAAACTTGGTGTGTTTCCGCCAATCAGGAGCAAACAGGAAGACTATATATATATATATAAATGTTCACATATTGATGTCTAATCTTTTTTTATTCATCTCTGGAAAAGAAGGTGATTTAATTGCGGGTAAACAGCAAAAATTAACCTTGATTTATTCATTAAACAAAAGTTATCAACAAAAATGTTTATTTTAACTGAGGAAAAAGTTAGGACACCCTAATAGCTAGTGTGACCCCCATTGGCTGGAAAAACTGCTGATACAATCCTCTTTCTGAAGGCCTCAGGCAGCTCTTTTGATCGCACCATGGTGTTCACTCTCACCTGAACAACCAGGAGCACCAAACTAAATGTCTAGGTTTAGGGCAGCAGTGACCTATTGGTTAGGGATTGGATTGGAGGTGTGGGTTCGATTCCCTCACCAACTGGTTGCCCTGAGATACCCTTGAGCAAAGTACTGTCCCTGTCACTGCTCCCCGGGCACTTTCAATAGCTGCCCCCTGCTGCATGTGTGTGTATGGGTGATACGCAGAAGTTGAATTCCATTGTTTTGTGCTGTACTGCGTTTCACAATGACAAGGTTGTCACTTTCACTTAAATCGGGTAAACCTCTTTCAAAATGCTAACTAAGAGTAACTAAGATGTTCTAATCATGTGGACCTGATGGGCTACACCTGTGTGTGATTTGAGCCATTTTAATTGGGAATAAAGATGGGTGTGTCCTAATTTATTCCTCACCAGAAAAACACATTTTTGAAAAGTACATTTTACAGGAAGTTTTTGAAAAGTCTTCTCTTCAGTTTTAATTGTTAGTTAGTTATCTCCCAGTATTATTAAAACTGAGATAAATATACATATATCCAATTTTTTTTTTCACATGGCTGTATATACTTCTTCTTTTAGTTGTTCCCATTTAGGGATTGTCACAGTGGATCACCTGTTTCCATTTCTTCCGGTCCTCTGCATTGGCCCCAGTCTAACCAACCACCTTCATGTCCACTGTCACCTGTCTTAAACCTCCTCTTTGGTCTTCCTCTTTACCTCTTTCCTGGCAGCTCCAAGTCTGTACCAATCACCACTCTCTCTCCCTTGGGTACACTCCTCTATCTCACAAGCAAGTTCCTTACCTCACTTCCACTCTCCTCCACTTCCTTCTCTCCTCCTGCCTCCGGACATGCCTTCCTCCTCTTCTTCATCTTCTTTAATATATATATGTGTATGTGTGTATGTGTGTGTTGAACTAAAATCAAGTCAAGTAGGTTTTTATTATCCTTTCAACCACATACCAAGTGCACAGTGAAACAAAACAATGTTCGACCCTGGTGCTACACATTAGATGACTTCTAACATTACATAGAACACACCATGAAACAAGTGCAGACAGGACAACAACCAGTGCAAAACTATTGCACAATAGTCGATAAAAACAAGATATAGTAAATTTAAAATGTTGAGTACTTTTTTAAATTTATTGAATAAAGTAATAGAGCTTAAATACTTTAGTTATGTAGTATGCTTTGTTGATTTTCTACAAAAAATAAATTAATACATCAATAATATAATACATACTTCAATAGAGAATTAATTAAATATGCCATTTTTCTGCACATTTAACAGTACAACTTCTATTTATTTTCACATATTAAAGCCTGTACAGTTTCTCACAAAAGTGAAGTACACCCCTCACATTTTTGTAAATATTTTCACTTTGATACAATGTAAAGTAGTCAGTGTCCAGCTTGTATAACAGGGCAAATTTACTGTCCCCTCAAAATAACTCAACACACAGCCATTAATGTCTAAACCACTGGCCACAAAAGTGAGTACACCCCTAAGTGAAAAATGCCCAAAGTGTCAATATTTTGTGTGGCCACAATTATTTTCCAGCACTGCCTTAACTCTCTTTGACATGGAGTTCACCAGAGCATTACAGGTTGCCTGGAATCCTCTACCACTCCTCCATGACGACATCATGGAGCTGGTCGATGTTAGAGACCTTGCACTCCTCTACCATCTGTCTGAGGATGGCCCACGGATGCTCAATGGGGTTTAGGTCTAGAGACATGCTTGGCCACTCCAGCACCTTTACCCTCAGTTTCTTTAACAAGGCAGGGGTCGTCTTAGAGGTGTGTTTGGAGTCGTTATCATGTTGGAATACTGCCCTGGCCCAGTTTCTGAAGGAGGGATCATGCTCTGCTTCAGTATGTCACAGTACATGTTGGCATTCATGGTTCCCTCAATGAACTGTAGCTCCCCAGTGCCAGCAGCACTCATGCAGCACTCATGTAGCCCCAAACAATGACACTCCCACCAACATGCTTGACTGTAGGCAAGACACACTTGTCTTTGCACTCTTCACCTGGTTGCCACCACACACTTGGCACCATCTGAACCAAATAGGTTAATCTTGGTATCATCAGACCTGCAGGACATGGTTCCAGTAATCCATGTCCTCAGTCTGCTTGTCTTTCTTGTACATCATCTTTAGAAGAGGCCTCCTTCTGGGACAACAGCCATGCAGACCAATTTGATGCAGTGTGCAGAGTATGGTCTGAGCACTGACAGGCTGACCCTCCCACCCCTTCAGCCTCTGCAGCAGTTGTGGCAGCACTCATATGTTTATTTTCAAAAGACAACCTCTGGATACCTCTGACGCTGAGCATGTGCACTCAACTTCTTTGGTCGACCATGGCGAGGCCTGTTCTGAGTGGAACCTGTCCCGTTAATCCATTCTTATCGTGTGGCCACTGTGCTGCAGCTCAGTTTCAGGGTGTTGACAATCTTATAGCCTAGTCCATCTTTATGTAGAGCAACAAATCTTTTTTTAAGATCCTCTGAGAGTTCTTTGCCATGAGGTGCCATAGTTGAACTTCCAGTGACCAGTATGAGAGAGTGTGAGAGCGATAACAGCAAATTTAACACTGCTCCCCATTCACACCTGAGACCTTGTAACACTAATGAGTCACATGACACTGAGTAGGGAAAATGGCTAAATGGGCTGTGTGAACATTTTCGCAAGGGTGTCTTCGCTTTTGTTGCCAGTGGTTTAGACATTAATGACTGTGTGTTGCGATATTTTGAGGGGACAGCAAATTTATACTGTTATACAAGCTGGACATTGACTACTTTACATTGTATCAAAGTGTCATATCTTCAGTGTTGTCCCATGAAAAGATATAATAAAATATTTACAAAAATGTGAGGGGTGTACTCACTTTTGTGAGAAACTGTATTTAGAACATTTGAAATATATTGTGCCTGTCACGTGTGTTGGGTTTTGGGCACGCTAGAGGGCGCTCTCTGTCACGTGTGTTGGGTTTTGGGCACGTAGAGGCGCTCTGGTCACGTGTGTTGGGTTTGGGCACGCTAGAGGCTCTGTTCTGACTAAGCGCACCTGAGCCCCTGCGGTCAGGTGTGCATCGTGGGGCTGACTATTTAAGCCCGATGGAGTCAGAACAGGCGGCGGCTCGTCGATGACTAAGCCTGCGTGTGGTGGTTTGTCTACTGTCTGTCAGTCAGTCAGTCAGTCAGTCGGTCAGTCGGTCAGTCAGTCAGTCGATCAGTCAGCCAGTCAGTCAGTTGGTCAGTCAGTCAGTCCAGTCCAGTCACCTGGTAGACTGGCCAACTGCAGTCTGAGTTCTTGTTTGTTTGTGTTTTCTCCTTTGTTTAATAAACTTCTGTTCTGAACCCCTGGCTCGGACCTGACGTCCCTCTGGTACCACACCACCGTTACGAATGAGCATGTGATACCTGGACGTCGCGAGCCGGCGAGCAGGAGGTGCGTGCTGTGGCGGCAGCGAATGCTGTCGAGCGGGCGCTGCAGCTGATGAGGACCTGGGGGCCAGAGGCGTCTTCTCTGGACCTCGCGAGCATCTGGGCGGTGAGGAGTGGAGTGCGGCGGTGCCCGGCGAGCCCACGGCAAAGAGCTTCGGCGCCGTCTGAAAGAGGGCGATGTGCGCTGCTTTCCCGCGATATCATCCCGAACCCACGGAAAACCGCGAGGATCAGTTCGCGCTTTGTTCCCGGATGCGTCTCCGAGGCTACAAGAGGCGCCAGCCTCAACACGCTGGACGCGTGTTGTTTTCACTGCCGGAAATATGAAGCGGGGCTTCGTTGAAGGCTGGCGTTGCGCAGCGGAAGCAGCGTCAACCATGGCGTCTTGAGCTTTGCGTCCAACCACGCGCCAAAGCGCTCAACGCGAGCGCGAAGCCAACCACTTGCCGCGGTCTTGAAGTTCAGCGCCAAGCGTAGCGAGCGCGCGCCAGCCAACCTCGATCGCCAGCGGAAAAAGCGTCGCGTGCAGCTGATAAGCGAGAACACGGCCAGCGCCGATGCCTGAGGTTGGTAACCGGCGCGCTTTCGTGTCCACAGCAGCTTACGGCGCTCAGCGCCCGCACCCGCGACAACCCGCAGCTCAGCGCGCGCACGCGTGCAGCCACGAAGCTCAGCCCCGCGCGCACCGGCAGCCGCAAACTCAGCGCGCACCGCGACAACCGCGAAACTCGCCAGCGCCGCACCGCGCGTTTGCCAACCGGCTCAGCCTTGCACGCGACAACCTGGCTCAACGCGCCCGCTGCCGTTAACCAGCTCAACGCCTTTGCGTGCAACCTGGCTCAACGCGCGCGCGACAACCGCAGCTCAGCGCGCCGCACGACAGCCGCAGCTCAGCGCGCCGCACCGCGGCAGCCTGAATCAGCGCCGCACGCGACAACCTGGCGTCCCGCGCGCACCCAGCGGCAGCAGCGTCCCAGCGCGCACAGCGACAGCGCAGTCCGCGACAGCACGGCGTCCCCCGCGCCGCACCGCGAAGCTCAGCGCTCCCCCGAGCCGCAGCGCGACAGCAACCACAGTCCGCCAGCGGAGAACGCGCCGCGCGCAGCTGATAGCGGGAACACGGCCAACGCGAATCACCACGAGAGGTTGGTAGCAAACGCGTCTTGCCGTGTTCACAGCGACAGCACGGCGTCCACCAAGAGGAATGCAAAGAAGGCTGCCCGCAACAAGAGAAGCGAGGCAATGGCAAAGAAGGCAGTTCCGGACGCAGAGAGCAGGAGGAGGGTGGAGACCACTTCCTGCATCGTGCAACCAGGGAGGTCGACCAAGGAAGCCCTTCACAACAAGGAAAGCGGCATCAAGAATTCGACCCCCAAAACCAGCTCCATGAAGCCATCTGCTACACAGAAAGCAGAGAAGGAGCAGCTCCAGGTTAGTGGCAAGTTTAAAAGGAAAGCTCGGGTGCTAAGGAGAATTGAACATGAGGCTGCTGTAACCATTCAGGCACAGGTGAGGAAACACATAAACAGAAAGTACTACCTGAAGCTACTGTGGGCAGCCAAGACGGTTCAGCGATATTATAGAACTAGTAAGAGTATGAGGCAAGAAATGAAGTCTTTGAAGGAGAAAAAAGGGGCTGTTGTTGTTCTACAAGCTGCATTCCGAGGGATGAAGACCAGACAGACTCTGACACTGAAGCACCAGGCTGCCACGGTTATACAAAGGGCTTACAGGGCTCACTGTGCTCGGGCACGATACTCATACATCAAACAGACTGTTGTTGCAATCCAGCTGAGGTATCGTTCCACACGTGAAGCCAGAAAACAAAGAAAGGAGTTTTTGACATTGCGCTCCGCTGCAATGTTCCTGCAAGCCTGCTTCAGAGGTCAGAGGGTCAGAAGGGCTGTGATCCTGCACCATCAGGCAGCTTCCCTGATTCAGGCTGCGTTCAGAAGACACAGGGAGGTAACAAAGTACCAGGCCATAAGAAGATCAGCCATCTTCATTCAAAGATATTTTAGGTCCTACATCAGGGGCAAAAGCGAACATGAAAGATTCCTGGTGTTGAAAAAGTCAGCGATACGCATCCAGGCCACCTTTAGAGGTTATTTAGTGCGGAGAAACATGAACGCTATGAACCAAGCTGCTGTCATTGTTCAGGCTGCTGGGAGAGTGCACCAGCGGGGATCTGTCTTCAGGAGGCCGCGCTGGGCAACGAGTGGTCGTCAGAGGCGGTTCGGAAGGCGGAGACCGGGACTTCGACTTCGACAGAGGTGTCGACATGCTGCGAAGTGTTTGCAGAAGTCAGTCAGAGTGGAGCCGGTGAGGGATCGGGCCGTGTGGCACAGAGAGGCGAGGACAATCCAGTCCCACCTCGGAGGTGAGCAGATCAGCTGCAGTAATGTTTGGTTTGCTGAACAGGAGGAGTTGCTGACAGGACTCTACCATCAGCTGACCAAGGGAACCGCCATGCCACAGGTGAACGCCACGGGCTCGAAGGACCGGAGGAAGGAAAAAGAGGTCCTTCGATTCAAGAGACATGCTGTGAGGGTTTCCCAAAGAAAGGGACTGGGGAGAAGACAGGAACAGAGAAACCAGATCGTAGGCTGGAAAACACGGAGAGTTGAGATTCCAACCACTCAGGAGAAGCTGGAGGCTAAAATAGCCACAATGGAGGGGCAATTGCATCAGTGCAGGACAGAGCTGAGACAGGTGCAGGACCAAAACATAGCTCTGCAGGCTGACCTGAGAGAGGCCCGTCATGAGGCCAACAAGCTCACCGAGCTAGAAAACCAAGTCAGAGGTATGGAAGGTAAATTGGCCCTCATCGAATCTCTACTCTCTTCTCCAACACTAGTGCCTGCTGGAAACCAGAGAGCAAACGCCGAAACAGAGCATCCGGAGAACAGTCCAGCGGAGAAACGGGTAACGAATGCAGAAAGGGAGCAGCTGCCTTCAGGCCCCCTAGCATCGGCTCGCCCCCGCAACTCAGCAAACCCAAAACAAGGTGACGTTTGGAGGAAGCCACGGGGAACTCCTCAACGTGAAACCAGAAGCTGGGACACAGCGTCGCCGGGCCCCAAGCGACCAGGAAGTATGACCCAGACAAGGAAAAGGGCAAAAGACACCAGCACGAATCAGTTCAGGGAGACGGACCAGAACGTCGGCACCAGAGAGTCGGGGAGAAGCGACGCGCGGAACCCGACTGACAGGGGTTGTAAGCAGAGCTTAGACTCATTGAAGAAGACTTCCCCTGTAAACCCTGTAACGTCTCTGTGTAGCTCCCTCTCAGGTCCAGTCGAGTCCAGGCTTTCCGCGGGGTCAGGTGAGGCCCCCAAGGACTTCAGAACCCAGTGCAGGCACCGGTCCAAGGGATGGACGGAACTGCTGGGATTCCCCTCACCACCACCAGCTGCCCGACATGACTGGTCGGAGGCCCTTTGTTTTTTTTTTTGTTTTTGTATGGACCTGACCATGTGTCCCGACTAGGGACTTGTGTTGTTGTTTTTGCTTTCCCCCTGAGGTTCGGCTGCGTTCGGGCGCTTCGGGAGCCGCGCCCTTGGGGGGGGGGTTCTGTCACGTGTGTTGGGTTTAGGGCACGCTAGAGGGCGCTCTCTGTCACGTGTGTTGGGTTTTGGGCACGCTAGAGGGCGCTCTCGGTCACGTGTGTTGGGTTTTGGGCACGCTAGAGGGCGCTCTGTTCTGACTAAGCACACCTGAGCCCCTGCGGGCAGGTGTGCATCATTGGGGCTGACTATTTAAGCCCCGATGAGTCAGAACAGAGCGCGGCTCATTAGATAGGCTAAGCCTGCACGTAATGGTGGTTTTTGTCAGTCAGTCAGTCAGTCAGTCAGTCACCTGAGTAGACTAGTAACTGCAGTCTGAGTTTTTGTTTGTTTGTGTTTTCTCCTTTGTTTAATAAACTTCTGTTCTGAACCCCTGGCTCGGACCTGACGTCCCTCTGGTACCACACCACCGTTACAGTGCCCTTACTTTTGCAGAGATCACACCTTATATTTTCTTTTTTTTTTCATTAAACTCAGAACAGAGACAGTGATTGTTTGCTAGTAGGATGTGAGTATTTTTTAAAGTATAAGACAAGGGGAACCAGGCAGCCTAATAATGTCATTAATTTTTCCTTTGCTTGGTAAGCAATGCGCAATATGGCAGATCATTATAGCTACTTAATTGTTATTCTCTGCTCTGTGTCACATATTACACCTTTACTGAACTACAGCTGAGCATCATTTTCTTAAAGGTCATTTAAAAATCTGTACTATGACAGCTATGCATTGAATAAAAGAAGAGGTGAGTCATCAGTGAGCCATAACCGTTGTTCATTGACTCAAACTTTTCTTTCAGAATGAAAGGGCTAATATTTGTCAGGCACAAACTGCAATTAGTAAATAACTGGTGGAGGATTGAAATACCAGTCTATTGAAATGGTTGACCGGATGAGCCCAAGCAGGTATTATATTGCATGCTAGAAACGCATTCATCTATTCAAGACTGAATGATGGAGGGCTAATTGGACTGGTTGTGTAGGTGGCTTTCTCTTTTAGACCTTATTAAAGGTCACTGACCCAAATTATAACCGATCAAGGAAGTGCATAGCATAAAGTATTGCATGATTTGAATAATATGTAAACCTTTTTCTTCTGTTTCCTTCACTATTCTAAGTTAGGTACCATTTCCTTCCACCAACTGCTACCCCTTTGCACCTGTTTCTCCATCAGTCCCTCCTTTTTTGTTCTGCATTCTAGGTGCCTTAAAATGCTCCATCCCAACCTTTAGTGCTTTATCACACATTCTCTTCTTTAGGGTCCAAACATTACCGGACCTTCAGACACAGATAGAGATCTAAAAGCTCTAGTAATTAGGGGTTACTAATCTCAGATCTAACAGCAATTCAGTTAGTATATGTTTCTGAAAAAACAATTAAATGAAAAATAAAATAAATAAAAATAAAATGCGACTATTGCAGTTGCAAATTATATTTAAGTTCATATTATTACATTAATAAATGATGTTTGACTTAATAATTTTTTATTTTGATTTTGCTGACACAGATTTTTTGTTTGGACAAAAAAAGAGTGCATTCATGATTATTACTTGATTATAATTGTTATTATAACCATTATCATTATAAAGACCTAGTGGTTAGGGAATAGACCCCACAATCTGAAGGCTGTGGTTCCCAGGATGGTAGGTTGCCCTGAGGTACCCTTGAGCAAGGTACTGTCCCTATCACTGATCCTAATCCTAGGATCTGGGTGCTGGTTATGGCTGCACATGGCTAAATGCAGAGAATGTATTTTGTTGTGGTTCCCTCTGCTGTTCAGTCACTTTCACTTCATTAAAACTGTACAGAAAATACTGGATCAGATATCAGAGAAGGATCAAATAAAGAACATTTCAATCCTATAACTAATTAGCATGAAACAGCACACACTGACATTGTGCAATGTCACTTTGCTTAAATTAAAAGCTTATTTTAAAGATCAAAGCCAAATTAAAATATTGCAATAGGTCATCTGGTATTCAATATTTCAATACTTAGCTTATTGCCCTCTTTACCATTTATTATATGTATTGTATTATTTAAAGAACCATTCTGACATTGTTGTCAGAAAAAAAACAAAAATTATTAAAAATAAAATTCTGTTACGAGAAAAAGAAAATAATCTTAACTGCCTAAAAAAAGTAGCAACATGTCAGAAATACACATTTTGAAATATACTGAGATTCATTGCAGTCCAAGAATAAACACACTGGAATAAACACCCGCATTCTATTAAGTCTTGTTAAACCGGTACCTTGTTGCTATGATTCTTTAAAGAATGCAATTAGTAAGCATGTGATTAAGTGAGTGTCCTGTATGGAATCTGTGTGTGTTTGAGTGTGTGTCTGTGTGTGTGTGCATGTGTATGTGTGTGCGTGTGTGTGTGTGTGTGTGTGTGTGTGTGTGTTGTCCAACTGTATAAATAGTGTGTAAAAATTTCTCACAGGACAAGACGACTGGAAGATGCCTTGCTCCACACTCTCTTTAATGCTAGGCATCCTGAGTACTTTGCTGTATCAGGATGTCAGCACTGTTAGGCTCCCACTTACTGGTGACATCGATCCCAACAGAATCACAAACAGAATCATTTCTGAGGTGAGTGCAACCCTTGCTTTCCAGTGGCACACATTTAGACACTTATAAAAATATATTTGTGTAGGTTTTTCATTTCAAACTAGAGGTAAATACGGATGTTAGATTATCTTTTCCTGAACCTCAATAACAAAAACATTTTTTGCCAAAAATGAGAAAGCACATGTGTAGGCACATATTTATGAAATTACAGTTACTCCAGTCAAGAAGCACGTTTGGTTGATTTTCTAAGAAAAGGTTGTCTTAATACATCTTCTGTTGAGAATATGGCTTTTTCCCTGCACATTTAACTTCTATTTATTTTCACATATGAAAAAAATCCAAATTATAGCATATGCCATTACTTATGCAATGCCGCTTTGCTGAACTCAGGATATAAACGATGATTGTAACTTATTTTCATTTTTAAAGCTGACCTAGGACACGATCATTTTTAATATACGCCTGCGTGTCCCAATGCTATTCTGTCAATGAAAAGGCAAAATGCAAATGAGTATGGTATGGTAAACTGCAATGCCAGAGTGTATATAATTACTGATAATTTAACTTTAAAATTATGAACCCAAATACTGTTAAATACCATGTACTTTGTTAAAGTACAGGTGTGGTCTAGTAGTTAGGTAGTTGGCCACAGGATCGGAAGATTGTGGGTTCAAACCCCTTACCAGAAGGTTGCCCTGAGGTACCCTTGAGCAAGGTACTGTCCCCATCACTGCTCCCCGGGTGCTTTCATAGCCACCCCCTGCTGCACGGTGTTTGCATGGGTTAAATGCAGAGGTCCAATTTCATTGTGGTTCACTGTGTGCTGTGCTGTGACCTCGCAATGACAAGAATATTCACTTTCATGATGGTTTTCATGGGGGTTAAAATAACAGCAAAGTATGAAGGTACAAAAATGAATACCCACCAAGCTTACTGTAAAATAAAGTTAAAATTCAATATCACATGAATTTATCATTATATCAAATAATATTTCTACTTGTTTTTATGAAGTTAATTAATATATACCGATTGCTTGATCCTGAATGCTTGTGCTCTATGTTAAAAATGCATCACATCCCAGTTATAAACTTAGACACAGCGTGTTTTCGATTTTTTATCTGAAATCTACTCATTTATTATTATTGTGTTGTGAATATGGGGTGGTGGCGGTGGTCTAGTGGTAGGATACTTGTCTACGGACCTATGACTCAAAAGGTCCCACGTTCAAATCCCACCTCTGGCACTACCACCACTGGGTCCCTGAGCAAGACCCTTAACCCTGAGTTGCTCCAGGGTAACTGGACAGGGTAATTAGGACAGAAGTCTCTCTGGATAAGAACGTCTGCTAAATAATGTAAATGGTTTTGCTGTTTCCTGCATTTTTTTCTGAATCACTGAGCTGATGTACACTCGGGATTATGACTTTTTAAATCATTCATAATCCAGACCAATCAAGATGTTCCAAGGAGCCTAGAAATGGATGAATTCACTTTCAACGAGGTTCCAGCCAGTGGCAGAGTGAGTTCACCAACAATCTTGCGACTGCACCCAGTGTCAAGCAAACCTTCACACTTGCATGCCAATCTGCCGCTCCGCTTTGGCCGGGAAGCATACATGGGGCGAACAGCTAAGTCCTCCATCAACCTACCTCAGAGGTTTGGCCGCTCTCAGGAGGGTGACCTGGTCCCTGGGCAGCTGTGCACTGAGTGCCGGCGGGCTGAGGCACCACCTTCTGCTACATTACCACAGAGGTTTGGGCGACGGAACATATTTGTTGAAGATCCTTTCCGTGCCTTGGCCCTGTTTACACGCACTCTCGAATCTCCTTTTCCCAGAGACAGGTAAGATAACAGTGTCCAAAAGCGAAAGGCCCTTAAAATCTAATGGCCACCTTACTTACCTCACTTTTTTCTTTACACATTGATTCAGAGCACCTACTAAACAATTTGAATCATAAGCTTAGTGTTTCATTAATAACTTACCTTCTGTAAAGTGTATTTATAAAAGTTCACAAATAAGACTAATTATCATACCTTGGTTGTGATGCAGGTCCTTGATACAGAAAAATAGTATGTTTTATGGAATATAATTGTCATATTCATGTTAAGAATTCTGATTTACAGGATGAAAATGACATATGTTACATATATTGAATATGTGGTATATAAACAGTGTGCTACTATTATTGGCCATCATATGGACCATTATTATTACTTTTAAATTGCAGAACTTTGTAAGAATATAAAGACAATCAACCAAAATCAATTTTAAGTATGAAAAAACATAAAATTCTTAAAACATTTTTAGGGAAGCTGGGAAAATGAATGAAATGTTTAATTAATGTAGCTAGTTAGATAGTGATGTCCACATTTTCAATGCAATTCATTGTATACAATTTCATTTTTGATCATATTGAATCTGTTTTATAAAAACAGATTCAACTATTATAACAGATAATAACTATTTGTTTGGTGTTTGTCATGATGTGTCATTATAAAATCAAATTAAATTTAATAGATCGTATTGTTCATTGCATAATATTTGCATTTTGTGTCAGTTGTGGTAGGTCAAATTAAAAATCTTACAAAATTTCAACCAGTTTTAATTTTGGAAAAAGCATTTTAATTGGATTATTGACACTAAAAAGATAAAAGGTCCAGATAAGGTCTTGGAAATATGGAATTCAATACATTTTCTCATACCTCTACTGGATATCAGCTGGTTATAGATAGTATAATATAAACCCAATAAGTGAGTAGATTTATAGTATATTTAGTAAAGATGAGTTATGTTATTTTGTTAAACTAATTCTTCTTCTATTGGTCTCTTCTCCCTCACAGGACGGAAGACTATGATTACATGCTTGAAACAATAAAAGAAGAGGAACAAGCTCTGAAGCATAAAAAATAACTTGATTTAGATTTAGAAAACCTGTCATGAACTGCCACTGAACAAAATATTTCTGCAAAACGTGTGTGTCTGTTGAGTTAACTTTCTTACATCCTGCATGTATTTGCACCTGTAGTTGTGTGCTTTTAATATGTTTTTGCATGCTTGTCTGTCAGCAACAGTTATATGTGTCCTTATAACAAATAATAGCAAAAACATTAACAATAAATCAGTTGATAAAAATAAAAATGTAAATACCAACAATAATGTGTAAGGCTTGTTTATGTAAATAAAAACAGGCCCCAGGATCAGAAGGTTATGGTTTGAATCCAACACTAGCAGGGTGCCTTGAGGTAACCTTGAGCAAGGTACCATCCCCATCAGTTATCCCCAGATGCTGGATTTGACAAAGTTACATTATGCATATTGGTATGTTGTAAAATGCTCCATTATAAAGAAGCATAAAGTAGGGGTGAAGGGAATGAGATGTCCTAAGTTAACATTTATTTATTAAGATCTTTTTACAGAATCTGGGTCCAAGCCCATATGGAGCACCCAAGGGCAAAGAAGGCAAGAGCAAATTTCCTAAAACTGGAATGAAGAAATCTTAGAGAAACCAAGATGCAAAATAAGAATCCATGATCCTTTGATCAGCAATAGATAGTGAGTGAGATCTGACTTAAAAAGTAGCACAATACTAAAGTCAAAGTGGCTAAACATATTACATAGTATTCCAATGGCCTTTTGACTTACTAAAGGACAAAAACTTGCCAACACCTAGTTTAGTTATGAGAAACAAGTAATTGCCCCCATAACAACTCAATCTCAGAGAAATCACAGAAGAACCTAGAAGAAAATTTTAAAATCTGCAGATCTTTCTCATCTCAGTTAATGTCAGTGTTCATGATGTCAAAAAGCATCACGAGCAAATAACTCTTTGGAGAGTGACAAGGCAAAAACCACTGCTAAGTAAGAGCAACATAAAGGATCATCTAACATTTACCAAAAAATACACCTTGATTACCCCCAGGACGATGTTTTATGGGCCGATGAGTAAAAGGTGGAACCTAGGTCCTGTCAAATCTGGCATAAGACTAATACAGCTTTCCACAATCAGAAAATTATTCCTACAGTCAAACATGGTGGTGGTAGTGGGATAGTATGGGGATGCATGTTGCTTCAAGGCAGGGACAACTTGCTACAATTCATGTGTTAGTCATGTGTGAATTCATCTCTCTTGCATAAAGTACTAAAAGAGAATGGTTGGTCATTAGTCTGTCTGAAGCTTGTCAGTTGATTGAGTGTCTGTATATTCTTAAAAGTTTCTGCAATTTAAAAGTAATGATAATGTCCCTCCTGCTGTGGGGCTGCGGCACACTGTTTATATACCTCATATTTAATATACATAACAGATGTTATATAATTTTCATTCTGTAAATCAGAATTCTTAACATGAATTTAACAATTATACCCCAAATAAGTTACTAAAAGATCTGAAGCAAAAGTCTGCCTCAGAATGATACAACTGAACACTAAACATTACGGAACATTAAACCACAGGTCATTAAAAATAAGCTGACCTATGAGCTTTAAAAGGCTGTGATGATGCTCATTAACAGGAGTGCATTTTACTCCTGGCTGTGAATCACCTTCATCGTCCATTTAATTTATGTGACAACATATCTAACAATTATTTAGTATAAAATATATTATATTATACAATAGGAAAGTGTCAACAAATATTTCTAATATTTCATTTACATTTTCAAACTGACTTTACCTGAGAAGGGCCACAGTGTTCCAGGGTCTACAATGACTGTCATTGTGAAACACAGTGCAGCACACAGTGAACCACAATTAAACACTTCTCCTGCATGTAACCCCCACACACACACAGCAGCAGCAGCAGGCAGCAATATTCAGCGGAGAGCAGTGAAGGGGATGGTACCTTACTCATGGCTACCATAGGGCAACCTAATGATCTGAACCTTTCAATCCTTGGCACTAGTTTCTAACCACTAGGCCACCGCTGCTTGTGAAAGAGATGTTCAGGGAGCATGAGATAAGAGTCAATTTCACACATAGATAGACCCCCCCCAGAGTCCAGACCTTAAGCCCACTTAGAATCTTTGGGATGTGCTGGAATTACACTGTATTCCAACTCTCCCATCTTCAGCATACGATATATGCAAAAAAATGCAAGCAGATCTGAATGGAAATAAATGATTTGACATTTCAAAAGCTTATCACATTAAAGCTTATTGCATGTCATCCTTTAAGCTAAAAGCAGTCCAAAGAAAACTGTAGTGTTGTGTATGTTGTTTGGCCAAGCAGTGTATATAAATATTATAAATGCAATTTCTTGGTCTTTTTTTTCCACATAATATTTCTGCAGGTGCAGGATCCATTGTGTTTTGTCAAAATGTCAACAAATAAATATATGTTAAATCATGTTAAATTAAGTGTATTTTGTGATAGTTCGGAAAAGAGACAATTCATGGTCCAACCAGCAGATGGAGATGATATGGAATGTTTAATGTTGCACGGTCTGCCCATCTTGAATTCTTATTTAACTGTTGAGAAAAATAACCTGAACCAGCTATCAGACTGATGTCCAACTAAAGCAAGAATAATAATCAAACAACAAAAAATGTAAAAATAAACATTTCTGACATTAAAAAAAAAAAAAAAAAAAAAAAATCAGTTAACACTATAGCCACCCTTCTTTTCAATTACAGTCATAATCCATTCGTGGAGTCTGTCAGTTTCTTGATCTGTTGACAATCAGCTTTTTGTGCAGCAGTAACCACGGCCTCCCAGACACTGTTCAGAGAGGTGGACTGTATTCCTTCCCCGTAAATCTCCTGTTTAAGAAGGTCCCACAAGTTCTCAATAGGGTTTAGTTCAGGTGAGGAAGAGGACCATGTCATTATTCTTTCATCACAAAGATGCAAATTTTTCCTGAACCACTGCTTGAAGAAAGTGTCTTTTAAAAACTGGCAGCAGGTAGAATATATGCATAATAATAATGATATTATCAAAATACTCACTTGCCTAATAATTGTGCACACAGTGTTTTCTACAAGACCATTCTGAAATAGCTTTGGCAAATGTATACCTGCCTTTTAGAATTTGTAAGAAATAACCGCATAACTCAGGATAAGTGTTTAGCATAATGAATGTGTGATTAAGTTACATCAGCTCTGTGTTTAAAGAAGACAAAATGAAGCAGTGAAATAAAAAGAATGGCTTTCCTACCGTAAAACCCAACTTCAGGCATTGGGTGACTTTAATCTGTAAAGGGCACAATAAAAGTAAGACTGTTAAGGCATTCTGGAGCCTCCTAGTGTCAGAAAGGTGTCTTAGTAAGAGATCTTGGATGTTACAGCATAGGATAGTGACCTGAACCATAAATTTAAAAAAGAATGCTTAAGAATGCATGAAAGAAATATTGAACTGTTCTAAACTGGCCTGCAGCGATCGAATCCCGTTAAACATCTGTAGAAAGAGCTGAAACAGATGGATGATGGCACCTAACAAACCAGAGAGAAACTGGAGCAGTTTGCTCAAGAAAAGTGGGCCAAATAATAAGTGGAGAAATACAGGAGCATTTTTCAGGGTTGCAGGAAGTGATATGTGCCAAGTTACAAAATATTAAGGATCATTAGTTTTTATGACGTTGCATTTGACGTTAATTCAACGTATAACCCAAAGGAAAGATTCCAGAAAAGAACTGATACTTATTGCCATTATTACAGTATTACATCAGTGCCATATGGGTGTGCTATATGGTTATTGCAAAAATATAATTTGCCAATACCTGCAGCACACATTCCATGCATGCATTCCCAACATGCTCTGTGTTGTAAAAGGCGCTATATAAGAATAAATTGAATTGAATTGAATTGAATTGAATTGAATTGAATGAAGCAAATGAATTGTACAAGAATAATTCAGAAACTCAGCAGTGGATTCTTTTGAACAAAAGTGTGAATCGGGCCTGTGTTAATGCTTAAATTGCCATTGCCTAAAGTACAGTTTGTTGTCTGGGGAATTTCTATGCAAGAGGAAGTGTTGGTGCATCAGTGTTTCCTTTTAGGCTTTTTAAGCTTTTTTGCAGCTAAGTGACAGGAAATCTGCAAGAATTAAATAATCAAAAGGTCACAATAACCTTCGATTACAGTTCAGTAGTGAAGAGAGAAATAACTGGTATTTTATTAATCCGAGAAGGTTAACGAAAAGGAGGAAGAGGAAGAAAAAGACGAGGAAGACGAAAAAGATGGTAATGAAGAACAAGAACAAGAAAAATAATGTTAATTTTCAGAACATTGCATAAGAAAAAGATTTATTTAGTAATTATTAAGTAATTATCTGGTCAATAGTGTTCAGAAACTGACCAGTGGTGAATGGGGTTTGACATTAGACAGACTGCAGATTTGGAGACAATCAGATTGGGCACAGATCCAGCAATTAAGTCTGATATCACGCATCACTGAAACAGCACCCTCTTTATTAATGACCTTTTTCAAAATCCATTTTTCCCCCACACTTTAGGAAAGAGATCCTAAATAATGCAGCTGTGACTTTCTGGTTCAGCTTCACAGCTAAATATACACAATGCTTCTCGATGTAGTTTATTGATTGACATCTGTGTTGAGGAGGCTGTGTGAGCCTCCACAACCAATGACCTCTTTTGACCTGTGGATGGTAGCATTGCCATCTCGAAGAACCCACTCAAGAAATGTTTATGAAGAGATAAAGATAACCACTGAGAATAGTATTGGCTTGCAGAGATTCTGGCCACTAAGGGGAACGCTGAACACAGACCAAGCCAGCAAGCTGCCCTCAGACCATAAAAATCCATATGACTCATGAGGCACCCATTCAGGCTTTAACCAATCTCTGCCATGCATTCACCCACCTAAGGTGGAAAAAAGTGGAAGATAACATATTTCTTTACACATTTTTTCAAAACACTGTCTCTCTCGGTTCTGCTTTTGTCTGTATAAGGAACGCTTTAGCAATGCAGCCCTTCTGTGACACCTCTGTCGATGCAATTAAAAAGTAATTAAAAAGTGTTCTGTCTCTGTCCACTTCATCTACATCATAGAGTGTCTAAAACACTCAGCAGCATCGCATGCAGGGCAGCCAAAGCAAATATTGACGCTCTTACTGCTCCTAGTTTGAATGTACAGTAATGGAAGACTAGCAGATTTTTTTTTAGACAGGATTTTTATATTTTATTAATGTAACCCAGCATAAGCCTAAGTGATATCATATGCATTTCAACAGGGATTAGACAAAAAAGCAAATACTGTCCTTAAAACTACAGTTAATGAATTTGCAAGTCAGTAAGTCTTTTAAAAAGTCTCTTATTTGATAATAAACTCAAAGAAAAAACTCAAAATTTAGTCACAGCTGATATTTGAACACATCTGTAACTAAGAGCAGTTAGAAGCACCACCCTGCTGTGGTTGGTAACAAGGTTATTACATTTTGGCATCAAACATTAGTAGCAAAAACGGTTGCTAGTCTAATTAAATGTTTAGGGACTGGACCTGAGTGAGACCTGCTGTTTTTCCAGTATCTATAAGGCACTTCTAGAGTTTCTAGAAGAGCTTCTAGTGACAGAAAGAGAGAGGAGGTCAGTAAGGGTCAGTGATGGCTTAAGATTTAAATGCAGTGGAACATTCTTTAGACATGGCAACTTTCATTTACTCCCTGCGACGGGCTGGCGACCTGTCCAGGGTGTGTGTCCCGTCTTTCGCCCTGTATGAGCTGGGATGGACTTCAGCATCCCCCCACCCCCCCCGCAACCCTGCTTAGGACAAGCAGCCCAGAAAATGATTGAATGAATGAATGAACATTCATTTATTCCAAAACCTTCTTTACATGACCACAATTTTTGACTCAGCGGTATGAGAATTGCACAACCTGTTGTTTCACCATGGCAATGTGATTTCATTCCAAAACATACCCTAAAGGTTAGGCTAGGGTCTATGTTACCATAGCAACCATGTTTAAGGGTTTGTTTCAAACAATAGTATGTGAAGAATCCACTTAGCACTTGACTTTTTATCAGTCTTCGCTCACAGGAATTGGAAAGAAAAAAATTTAGACAATTCTTTTAGTTACTGTTCAGTTAAACCAATAAACATACACATTTGATTTAAAGTAAACATTTACTAAAGTTACTGTGAACATCTACATTACTAAACATGTGAACATCTCGGCAGCCATATCCAGCACCCATGGAGCAGCGAAATTGGTCTTGCTTACTTTAAAAAACAAAATTCAATTGACTAAACATGCTACTGATAACAACTCTTCATTTAATGTTGGTTCTACCTTTAGATCATTTAACACGAACACTAGATAAACATTATGTGATGTTGGTGGTGGTCTAGTCATCTACAGACCAACAGATCGCAGGTTCGATTCCCACCTCCAGCACAACCACCAATGGGCTCCTGAACCCCGAGTTGCTCCAGGGGGACTGTCCCTGTAATTAAGGAATAGAAGTTGCTCTGGATAAGAGCGCCTGCTAAATAGTGTAGATGTAAATTATGTACTGACCTCTCTGATACATGTAAAACAAACTTCTTATGGATTTGTTGCTCATGTTGCGTTGGTTCAACTATTATTGTGGATACCTCTCCTAGAGTAAGGCAGAAAAGTTCAAAAATATGCCTTGCCCAAAACAAACAGAACATAGACATTCACAAAGCAAGCTCAGCAAAGCAAGCTGATTTTTACTGGAATTCCATGCTAAAGTGACATTTCAGCTCAAAACTGTAAACTCTATACATGCAGCGCTAATAATGACAATTACATTCATTTTTACCATACCGGGGAATGCAGACTTGAGAACATATGTTTAAGTTAACCCATTACTCAGTATTCCACTATGTCCTGAGAACATGTCTATAGGGAAACGTGACACCACTGTTAATTTTGGCAGCTAGCAGGATGACAACGGTAATTTTTTGACAGACTTTATGAACAAAATATGGAGCAAAATATCCCTCTGTCAGTCAGAGGGGCACAGCTGATGGAGGTGAACAGAGAAGCATACAAGCTCACAAAAACTAGGAAATGTATTCTCTTCATTCTATATACAGAACAGTTTCTGTAACTGTTCCGCAACAGCCTAGACTAAGCCTCTTAGTTACTGCTTTGTGTGTCTTTTAGATCAATGACAACAGGGAACTGAGAGGGATGTCTGTAGATGACAAATCACTTTTGCAATGCACTTGCGTTCTCTGTGTGTGATAAAGTGAAAGTGAAGTGAAAGTGAAGGAGTAAACCGCTGATAAATAAAGGAAAATAAAGCGGTAACAAGACCATTCTTAAAGTGGTGGTAAATTTAACCACAGAACTACACACAGATACACAGCCTGTGCTGCAAAGTGAACACACTCCTGTTTTAAAAGAGAACTGAGAAGATAAATGGTAAGCAATGCTAAAAAAAGGCCATGCTTACACATTTACACTGTGTGTAATGGTTCGCTTTTTTAAATAAACCTGAATGCAACCAAAAAAAGAATCATAGTTTACTGTAACTTCTGTAACAGTTATATTCTGCACTTTGATTAACAGATTGATTATTATGTGGAATTACACCACCTTTCAATATTGGCTCATCTGTAGTTTTAAATGATGTAGCTCTTCTTCACGTTCTTTAATGTAACAGTACCTTCTCTTTATCTTTATCCATCAGTCCATCCATCCTTATCCCAACCAGAGAGTCAAGTGGGTTGCTGGAGCTCCCAGTTCTCATAGGGCAATAGGTGAAGGAACACCATGGGCAGGTTACCAGTCCATCACAGGGGTTCATAAAATATATCTAAAAGTGATATATTGGTATAGTGGATCTGCGGATGCCTGTGTATATTTGCTAATTTAGTAATATTTTTGATAGAATTTTAATTGATTTTTATTCACACTGTTAAAATGTCTTTTTTATTTAAGTGAATGTGAATGAATCCAAATGGCACTCCAAGAATGATCCTATAAGTGAACACTTCAATTATGTAAAGGCTTGGAAGACTGCATCAAGGGCTGGCCTACTGCTGGTTACACTTGCGTCATCAGTCTTCCAATCCGACCAGTTCAGACAACTACCTTGTAAGTGCCAGGCTTTTTCAATCTTGATGTTGCCATCACACATGATTTTGGTGCTGTTAGGCAAGCATACACAAGGGAGAATGATGGTTACATAGGAATGGCTCACCAATTTACATGGCCCAGACCTCAGTATGAAATGTATTTATTTTATTTTATTTATTTTCATCCGTTAAAGTGAGAATAATAAACCATTCAAATTTTACAAATAAACATTTCTGACATTTAAAAAAAATCTTTTACTAGTATAGCCACCCTTCGTTTCAATAAGAGTCATAATCCTTCCATTCATGGAGTCGGTGAGTTTCTTATTCTGTTGACAATCAGCTTGTTGTGCCGCAGCAACCACAGCCTCCCAGACACTGTTCAGAGAGGTGGACTGTTTTCCTGTTTTACTGTTTTTCCCCGTAAATCTCTCTTTTCAGAAGGTCCCACAAGTTCTCAATAGGGTTTAGGTCAGGTGAGGAAGGGGACCATATCATTATTCTTTCATCTCAAAGATGCAGACTTTTTCCTTAACCACTGCTTGAAGAAAGTGTCTTTTCCAAGTGGCTCCAACTCGCTCCTCTTTTATAATACCAGCCCATACCAGTACCCCACCTCCACCTTGCTGGTGTATTAGTGGAAGTGGAGCTCTGTGCCCATTACTGATCCAGCCATGGGCCCGTGTATCTGGTCCATCATGAGTCACTCTCATCTCATCCTCATTAAACCTGTTGTAAGTCGCTCTGGATAAGAGCGTCTGCTAAATGCCGTAAATGTAAATGTAAATGTAAACCTATTATGAATCTATCTTGAGATATTTCGGTCCGGTCTTGACGTTTCAACTTATATGTCTTGTTCAGTGGAAGTTGGGTTTCAGCCTTTCTTACCTTGGCCATGTATCTGAACACTGAACACCTTTTACTTCTGGCCACTCCAGGTAGGTTGCAGTTCTGGAAACTGACAGCACTGTAGGATCATGGGTTCCTGGGAGCTTCACGTTTGATTTTCCTCAAATCTTTATCAGTTAATTTGCATCTTTTTTCTCAGTGTGTTCCTTGTGATGCTGTTGACTTTTTGCAACAAACCATTTGATGGTTCTGTGATCATACCGCAATATTGCAGCAATTTCAAGAGTGCTGCATCCCTCTAAAAGACTTTTTACAATTTTTTAAAATCTCCTTAAGCCACACCCTCCCTCATTACACAAATTCACATTACCTGATCTACTTAAATCCAATTAGCATTCAAGTTTATGCAGCTTGGAGTTGGAATATATGCAAAAATGATGATTATGGTCAAAATATTCACTTGCCTAATGATTGTGCGCACAGTGTACACTATATGGGCAAAAGTAATGAGATATTCTTAATACTTAAATAAGCTACATTAGCCACAGGTATATATCTTGAAGTCAAAGTAACTATAGCACACATTGAATCATAATGAAATGTATAGTCTGCATTTAACCCACATGACATTAACTTCAGCACAGAATCTGTGCACCAGAACCTTTTAGATATGGCCCATGGCCAAGCAGCTGCATGCAAACCTCACATCGCCAAGGTCAAGCTTCACATGAGGTGGTGTAAAGCATGCACCCTCAGAGCAGTGGAAATGTGTTTTGTGAAATGATAAATCAAGCTTGTCTTCCTAGCAGTCTGAAAGATGAGAATGGGTTTGCCAAGGGAACATTAGTTTACTTTTGCACCATCTGTTTGGTGGAGTAAGGATAAAGGAATGTTTTTTTTTATTCAGGGATTTGGCTAGACCTCTTTGTTCCAGGATAGGGAAAGCTCTATGGTTTCTACAACATTTTGGCCAATTATATGTTTCTAACTTTGTAGCAGTTTGGGGAAGTCCCTTTTCTGTCATTCTGACTCTTCTTTGTACACAAAGAAAGGTACATAAAGGCATGGTTCAGTTAGCTTGGTGTGCTAGAACTTGGAATGACGGGTCCACACAGAGTATTGAACTCAACCCTGTTGAACACCTTTGGGAGGAACTATAGTGGAGACTGGGCTGGGCTTCTTGCCTACATAATTGCCTGACCTCACAAATGCTCTTCTGGATGAATGGGCAAGTATCCATTTAAATCACAACAGTGTTGTGTTACTGGGCCGCCTGTATTGTTGGTTCATTCCTGCATTCAAAATACGAGTCATTCAACATTCTTTTTGGGGCCTCCAGCTTAATCCTGACTGCACAAACATTCAGTACATTGAGCGTAAATAAAATACACCTTTGTTACACCATTTATAGACATTTTTGATTCTTGATTTGATTTTTTTTCCCACAGGTCTTTGACGGCTGTGCAGGGGTGGTTATTAGTCAGCGAACGTCCATTTACTTAGTCACTAATATAACTGATAGTAACAGTCCAAGTAACATTATTAAGATTCCCATCTTAAAAACATTTGGGACTGCATCTGCTGTCTGTACTCTGTCAAAACTGAATGTGTCTTCAGAATGTTGGGGTGTGGGACCAGTACCAGCACATGCTGTATTACTTCAGTCCAAAGGTAGGTGACTCACTCACATACACACCCACACCATATTTATTTTTGCGTATCAGCGCTGCTGAAAATGGCCAATCCTCCTTCTGAATTGTTTGAGGTGCGAGGTGAGGCCACAAAGGACAGCACTAGTTTGTTCATAATATCCTGTAGATGCTTGCACTGGGTTAAGATCCACAGGGGGAATTAGGAAGCCAGTGCTTAAATCCTTTATCTAAAGTTTCTATTGTCCTTTGAAAATTCTGTTGCCATGAAGAGGTGTATTTGGCGACCACATAAAGTAACAGAGAATACAGTTCAGACCAGATCATCTTCTGTGGCTCCATAGTCCAGTTCTGATTCACACTTGCCCTTTGTAGGCAGTTTTGATAGCACACAGGGTTAAGCAAGGGCACTTGGTCCTGTGACTAGTGCACTCTGATATATTGTCAAATTATAAGCTTAGTGTGAAGAATATTTATGCTTCTCTACATATTCAAATTCTCTTCATATTTATGCAAATGTAGATTGAGTTTAAGGCTCCTTCATGATGATTGTGATGTGTGGTTTACCTGAATCAGATTTCATACTCCTACATTCTGCATTGAGTTCACACTTTTAGTTTCAGGTGACTTCTAGCCATCGTTGAAGGGAAAACATACCATAGTTTCTATTGGCAAAGTGCCCCGAAAGAGGATACCTAGCACTGAGATGCACTGTATGTTCTGACAGATTTCTGTCAGTGCCTGCATTCATTTCTACAGCAATTTGTGCAAAAGCATTTCATTTGTGGGATCAGAGCAGACAGGACTAGTCTAGGACTTCCTCACACATATCAATGAGTCTTGGGCACCCATGAGCCTGTTGCTGGTTCACCAGTTGTCCTTATTTGGACCACTATTTGGACCATATAAATAATGATTGCTTATTTTTTATCAATTTACAAAATGCAAAGTGAGCGAACAAAAGAAAAATCTAAATCAAATCAATATTTTGTGTTACTACCTTTTGCCTTCAAACCAGCATCAATTTTTCTGGCCCCCACAGAGCCCTGATCTCAACATCATCGAGTGTGTCTGGGATTACATGAAGAGACAGAAGGATGTGAGGAAGCCTACAACCACAGAAGATCTGTGGTTAGTTCTCCAAGATGTTTGGAACAACCTACCAGCCGAGTTCCTTCAAAAACTGTGTGCAAGTGTACCTAGAAGAATTGATGCTGTTTTGAAGGCAAAGGGTGGTCACACCAAATATTGATTTGATTTAGATTTCTCTTTTGTTAATTCACTGTATTTTGTTGATTGATGAAAATAAATGATTAACACTTCCATTTTTGAGCTGGTAATAGCTGCCCCCTGCTAAACATGGGTGTATAGGTGAAAAGAAAATATTGCCTTTTATTGTGTTTCTCTGTACACTCACAATGAAAAATAATCAAAGATATATTTATACTTAGTGAGAAACAAAATCAGTCTTTTGTGATAATTGTAATGTGTGGTTTTTCTGGATCAGCTGAGCAATGAGTTCACACTTTTAGTTTCAGGTGACCTATCTTGCAGTAGAAAAACTGACCATTGTGTCTACTGGCAAAGTGCCCTGGAACAAGATATCTTTGTTAGCTGAGAGTTTTTAACACGGTGTACAGTTCAGGTATACCCAATGGTTTATAAAATTACAGCAGGCTACAGTGTTCGCAACAATCCGCTGAACTTAGACACACTTAGGGGCAGCGGTGGCCTAGTGGTTAGGGAGTTGTCCCGGATCAGAAGATTGTGGGTTCAATTCTCTCACCAGTAGGTTGCCCTGAGGTACCCTTGAGCAAGGTACCGTCCACGTCACTGCTCCCTGGGTGCTTTCCCTGCTGCATGTGTGTGCATGTGTGAAACTCAGAGGTTGAATTTCATTGTGTTGTGCTGTGCTGCGTTTCACAATGAGGGTAATCACTTTCACACATTCTTGTGACAATTACACCTGTTGTGTATCAGTGAACGTGACTATTTTGTCAATGCAAACACCCAGCACAAAAACAAAATGCTTCGTTGCATTTGACCCATCCACCCAAATGAAGCAGCGGGCAGCCAGAGTCCAGAGCCCGATGAGAGATGGTACCTTGCCTGAGTACCTCAGGGCAACCCACTAGCCTGCGTCTCAAACCCACAACCTTCTGAACATGTGTACCCTAAACACTAGGCCACTCCTGCCTCAAGGTACATGGCATAAGGGATAGTGCAGGTGACCTCAAGGTGACCCACTGGACTAGGACTCAAACCCACAACCATATGTTCATAAGGAGAAGTCTCTAATCACTAGTTAAACACAGTGAATGGTGTAAGGGATGGTGCAGGTTATCTCTGGGGGACCTATTGATCTGGGAGTCAAACCAACAAGCTTCCAATATTGGGGACCAGTCCCAAACCACTAGTCCTCCACACAGCACAGGAAGTGAGTGTAATGCTTGAGAAACCTTTCTCCCCGCAGCTCAGGATAGCTGCTATAAAGGCCGAAAATCGTCCAGCTGGAGTTTCTAGCCTACCTGCCCGTACCTGTATTACGTAATCAAACGTAGAGGCCACGCCGAGCTATTGCTGACTTTCGATTGGTCGACGCTCGCTCGGCTCCTTTGTAATTGGTCCCTTGACTTTCCGTTTCGTCTTCAGTCCCGCCCATCCGCCCGCCTCCTCGCTGAGCTCGAGCTCCGGCAGAAGCAGCTCCAAACTTTCACCCTCGGAGAGCGGCTCGCTCGGCTTTCTATCCGAACACAGGCAGGCGAAGTGAAATGTCCTGAAAAAGCAGCCGTTTTATCCGTCTGGACCAAGTTTCCGAGTCGACTATTTTTCTACCAGGCTGACGCTGCGAGCGTGGAAGTCGCTGACGGAGAGATACAGAGCATTCACTCAGGTAATGACGAGCTGAACAGTAAGTTATTTTCCATCCTCTCGCCACACTTTCACCTTTTACTTAAACAGAAGTGCACTACTGCATACCATGTTGGTCTCTTTTGCCACCCTGCTGTAGGCTTTCCTTAAAAAAAACAAACGTTTTTGACTTTTGACACACCAGCTGATAAAGGACACTTTCATTCCAGTCCCAGCAGAGTCCTACATTGTTTTGAACTGAGCTTAGACTAAAACACTTTAATGCTTTATTTTGCTCAAATAATGGTTGGATTATAACATGTGAGGACCATATGACTTCATCATCTCTTATCACTATATTGGCCTATAAGCGTGTAAAACTTAGTGCCCTGAGTTGAAACAAGACTGACTGCAGTAGATAAAGTTTTTTGTTTTTTTTCTGCACTTTGGCTTTGCTCCAGCACACACAGTGTTGGAGTCACTGTGTTTGTCCCTCTCAGTCATTGTGATTGTTCCAGTAAGTTGACTTTAATATGTTCCAGACCAGCTATTGAGCCATTCCTGTATCGAGGCTTCTATAATTAGCCAGGACAGTGGCTAAGATTTTCCCTCCAATCCAAACAGCGAAGGCAAACTTCCTCTGTCGTCTCGCGTGGCACTCAGGAGTACGGCTGAGTCATAGCCCTGATGGGAAAAGACTGGTGAAAACAAATCCACTGCTTGAAGGCATCTTTGTCAATGTTTTCAGGGGTGTAGAAAAGCATCAGAACCTACTCTTGCAGAAATGCTTTTGAAAGGCCTGCAGGAATGTGCTGTAAGGTGAAGCTGGTATGAAGTCTGGCAGACCTGTCCAGCTCAGCTGGCATGGACAGGTCTGGAGTGCATTTCTGGCCCCAGGTTATTTAGGTTTGGTTTGTCTGAACTGTGCTTTGCCTCAATTTAGTTGATATTGTCTTTTCATTTGAAAATAGAATGATATTCCATTCTGAAGGTTGTTTTAGGTTGTTTAGCGCACAACCCTCGCTTCCATAGCGAAATCAAATCTACACTAAAAATTTCCTACCTAGCAAAGTGGCCAAAGTGGATCGGGTTGGGAAATCACCAAATTATTTTGGTTTATGACTTTCTGCACCGGAAATTCCTGCACCCGCTTGTGTTTTGATATGAAAGTTGATTTTCACAGGCTTTATTTCAAAGAGAATTTCAACATTTTCTTTTATCATCACTGCTTTGGTGCAGTGATGCAGTTTGCAGTTTGCGTTCATTCGATCACTTTTACAAGTTTAAAATGTATCTGCATGTTCATTCCTTAAATCCCTTAAAAAAAAGTTTGTTTTCTTTTGCTTTGGCCTTTCACAGCGGTAATAAAACCACGGCTTAAGGAAGTTTTAGCTAGCAGGCACTTTTTTAGAATTGCATAATAAACTAAGTGCAAGATCACAAATGACACTGGTAGGAAAAATGTTATTTATGGCAGGAGAATTGTTTAAGATTGCCTGACAAACTTCTCTGAAGGTTTTTCTTTGAGAGTGTTAATGTGAAGAACCTTTTAAAGGAATGAAAAGGTCACCCTGGAGCAACGTGGGGTACTGGGTCTTGCTCAGGGACTCAGTGGTGGTCCAAAGATGAGTATCCTAACTCTAGACCACCACCACCACTAATTCTACTCAAGTACACCTTAAGACTTGTTAAGTAAAGGCAACGGTTCTGTGTAGAACTATGGACACTTCAGTGATTTAGCGCTTCTGTGCCTGGTTACATTTGATAAAAAACTGTGTTGTTAAGAGTCCTTTTAAATAATATTATCAGAATGGTATTCAGAATATTATCAGAAAGTTACACTGTTCCTAAAAGTCAAAGAACTTAGTTTAGCCCTATTTAGAGCCAGTTGTGCTGAGAATGTACCTCTGCACATTTTGAGGCATTACTTGTTACATCTAAAGGGCAGTGCCTTCCCAAAGAGCAGGAAAAATTTCTAAACTAATTGTAAGAAAGATTATTATTTATGATAACAGGTACCATATGGTGTAAACATGCATATAAAACATGCTCTTGGCCAGGTTTCTGTATTATAATAAAGAAAAGCATATTTTTTCATTATGTGGTGTAATCTGTCACACTAAAGATGAATATCTGCAAAGGTGTATGTTCACACATTCCATTAAGTGATAAGCACAAGAATGCATGCTCATGTGTTATTACCCTGTATAACAGTAATTTGTATAGTATATCTTGATAATTATCATAAAAGGTACGGCATTTCTGAAGAGTGTATGTCGGATGGCATCTGTATCAAATAGTTCATAGAGCTTTATTGTGAACAACCTTTTTACAAAGCTTAAATCATGTCTGCAGATTTAACACATTACCTTGATGGTTAAAAAGCAAAACACAAAAACATGTTTGACTGGAAACAATAAGTAAAGTCACTGGGTCCCTGAGCAAGACCCTTAACCCTGAATTGCTCCAGGGGGGACTGTCCCTGTAGTTAGGACATGGAAGTTTCTCTGGATAAGATCTGCTAAATGTCGCAAATGCAAATGTGTATGGGTAAAATGCAGAGGTTGAATTTTGTTATGGTTCACTGCATGCTGTGCTATGCAGTGATAAGAATAGTCACTTTCATTTCACTTTCACTAAAAACAGGGCAACACTTCCTCTGAGCTGTAAGACTTGCTGACAGCAATTCAAACCTTTGCTCTTTTCCCACTAAGAATGCCCCTGTATTACAGTACTGGATGTCACAGTTTATTCTTTGATGATGCCGTAAAGTTGTCTAGTAAACTATCTAGACTTAACTATCTAGTCATATAGCTCTAAAGTGATGTCATACTAATGTTGTTAATGATTCAGCACAATAATGCAGAATCAGCCTTAAGGCTGTACCTAGGCAGGGTGTGTGTCTTCCTCTGTGTGTGCGGGTAGTGCAGTGTTTAGTCATGTAGAAGCTCTGACCACACCTGAACAGCTTGTGTTTAGCCGTCTGTGTATGTACTCACCAAAAATTATATGCCCTTTACCTTCCTCTACCTCTTTTATTTTGGCCTTTGGACATAAAAAGGGGATTTCCCTGTACGATATAGCACATGTGATAACTAGTGCATCAGTGATGTCGGTGAGGTATTTAGTCTCGTCCAATTCATAGAACTACCCAAATCACATGATAATGCAATGGCTAAGAGGGTTATCACATGCCTTTTCCAAGACATCCAAACTGTCGCTTACACAATCTCAGATGGACAGCATTTGAAGAGACACACAAATTCTGTTAAATCAGCTAACAAACAGCTGTGGTGGCAAGAATTATACTGAGTGATGACAAGCAGTGGAGGACCATCTTACTTGCCCAGAAAGAACGAGGCAAATTGTGCTAAATGATAGTGTTCGCGTTCTTTAGGCAAACAAAATGCTGTGATCAGTTGCAATAATTCATACAGCATATGTTCTTTTTTGGCCAATTCTATGTTCTTTTGTTCTTTCCAGTTCACATATTCTGTGAATTGGCATCGAATGGTGCAATTAAACTGAAGTGCTGTGTAGACAGGCATTTACACCATTCCTAACTTCTGCTTATGATGTACAGCGAGTTGGCTGATTCAGGCACACATGGTCTGGTTTCTTTAATCACAACTGGCCAACACCTTCTTTAGCTTAAAAACATTGAAGTATATATATATATTTTTTTTTTCTTTTGGGAGGTTTTGGTTATGCTGTCATGTTGCTAGGCACTATTACAACACCCAGCAGTTATGCCACGTGAATGTACGTCAGTGGATTGCTTTGAGTGTAATGAACAACGTGAATTGTTGGAGGTACTTGTTGTAATGTCTGCATCACTTTCTTGTGAAGAAAATGTATTACATCAAAACCATTTAAATTTGCAACCTTTTGTCCAGCTGGTGTACATTTTAATGATGTGGGAAATGTGCTCATTGTAACCAGGTTATTTTACTTTTACCATATGAATGCACACTGAGTGCTGGTGATTCATTTGTCTAGAACTTCATTGTCCTGTTCCTTCTCAGCTAATGTAGATCAGCTTATAGATCTGTAGCCAAGCTCCTTTAATAACTGGATTCCTTTTTTCAACCTTTTGCAGCTCTGGCTGCTGTTTACAGTTGCTGGTTTGGGCCCGATCTTGATCACGCTCTGTGGTATTTTGTGCATCCCATGAGGGGTTCTTTTTATTTATGACTCATTTATTCCCTGCTATTTGTTTTGATGTAAAAGAAAGAAGGAACATCTCAACTCCTCATGGTTTAAGATCCCCTGCTCCTTTGAGAGAAGTGCTTCTGAAAGTACAAGCCTCAACAAGAGACAAATGCCTGAACTGTGCCAATACTGAGCACTTTTCAAGGAATCTTTTTGGAGTTTTGACTTTCTACAGATTTGAAGAGGTGCAGATTTTTGAAAAAACATATATATTTTGCAGTGATATCAGTAAGAAAGAGGCCTGCAAAGTGCACTGCAGTAAAGCAGGTGACGTTTTAGACTGCTATGAACTCGTCTGGCCTGCCATTTTTTTATATACAAAACATTTGTTTGAAAGGAGTGCAGGCTCTCTTTTTTTTTTCTTCACACACTCACTCCCACATACCAAAACACACCCTCAGAGGTATGACTTTAAATGAGTTGGAACTTTTGATAGGCTCTTTTTAAATGTCTACATGTGTGTGAATTCATGAAAGGAGTGCAAAGCATGGGAATATTTCTGATTAATCCTGTATGTGAGATTTTGTCTATGTTAGTTTCTGTGTGTTTTGATTTTCTGCACTTTCAAGAGAAAAGTATCCTGGCTCTTTAGGAGTGATAACAATATTTATTGTTGGAATGATAAATTAAATGTTTTTTTGAACACAGTGTCTTTGATTCTTTTTGTGTGTTCCAAAGAGTAAAGCCGGACTAACCTGCCATTGTAGGATCCCAAATATCTTTCTAATGGTCTTTTGTTTTGTTTTGAAAGTAACATGTTCCAAAAGTGAAAGTGTAAGAAAATTTCCTTTGTGTACTGAACTTAAGATTACAGTGATACTGAAACGTTAATGTGAGTTTTGTTGTTTTGGCCATACCTGCTAGGCATCGTAATGCTATCTCCATATATGAACACAAGCAATGGAATAACAGCTCATTGACTTTAAATGTTCCACAGGACATCATGTTCCAGTCCTATTACATGTCAGTTTTAGGAATTTCAGCCTACTGCTAGATCTGCTAGATATTACAAAGGGGCAGTAGTGGCCTAGCGTTGGCCGCATGATCGGAGGATCGGGGGTTCGTACCCCTTCCCAATAGGTTGCCCTGAGGTACCCTTGGGCAAGGTGCCGTCACTGCTCCCTGGGCGCTTTCAATAGCTGCCCACTGCTGCATGGTGTTTGAGTGTGCATGGGTTAAATGCAGAGGTCCAATTTTGTTGTGGTTCACTGTCTGCTGTGCTTTGACCTCGCAATGACAAGGGTTGTCCCTTTCACTTTCACTTTCATATAGACCATGCAGACCATGCAGGGCCTCATAGTGTTGAATTGTAGGACTTTAATCAACCGTGGTCAGTAAAACATAAAACTCTAGAACATCTCTAGACCATTGTTCTAGATGTTCTCTAATCGCAGCAGTTTTAAAAATTAAAAAGCAAAGTCCATAAAAATGATTGCATAAAGGAATTTCTCATCAGTCCTGACCTCCACTCAGTGGAACATCTTTGGGGTGAGGGCTCTGAATGTATATGTGTTTTTTGGCATATAAGTTTAGTGTCATAAGAAAGATTTAAATAGAGACACACCCATCCAGAGTTTGTATTGATTATTCCAGTTTTTAATTTTTTGGTTTGATTTTTACAGTGAAAGTGGATAAAATCCTTTTGATCACAAAGCTCACACTGTATCAGCACTGCTTTTAATTTTGTATTAATTGATTCTGACATCTTAGAGAAAATTAAATGAAAGTTTCTCTAAAGTTTTTAATTTGTGTAGTTCTCTGATTGCTTCAGTTTGTTTAGTCAAGGACAAGTACAACAACAAAAAAGAAAAAAAAGTTGTGGTATTTGACATTTCCTCCATTGCATGTGTGGCTGAAAGAAGCTGTGTGTAAAAGCAGTGTTGTAGAGCACAGGCAAAAGGTTATGCTGGAAGTTCTTACTCACAGACGCTCATACATTTGATAGCAACACTTACACTTTACAATAGCTCTTCGGAAGGGGCTTTCTGTGCATTCTTCTGTTAAAGAAAAAAAAGAAGCTGTGAAATGTAGACCACAGTTTCAAGATGTATGGTCAAAGGGCATTCTCTATGTCTCTTTTTTGTCCCTTCTTTTCTTCCTCTCTCTCCACTGTGACTGGTCCTCATAGCAGTTTTTTTTCATTGTGACCTGTTGCAGGATGAGTTCAGAGGAGCAAAGCACATCATCAGTGTCTGAAATGGCATCGCCCACTTCCCCCCTGCCTATATCGTCAAGTGTGATTTCACTGCCCCTTAGCGAAGACAGTGATTCTGACACTCAAGATGGCAAACAGGCAAGATCATTATTGTATCTTTTTTTCAGAGTATTCACCAAACACTTGTGGCATTTGTAGCAAGGACTTTCACGTCCCAGAAATGTTTTTGAAAAATCAAGGGCTGGTCTGAATCACAATGATGAGACTAGTCTAATCATTAGTTACACTGGTAACAGATTTGACTGCATTGAATTGGAGCTAAATAGGGAAGTAAAAGCAGACTTAATCAAAGATAAAAAAAAAAAATGAATGGATAGAACTTTAATTTGAAAGAAAGCATATCTGTAAAAAAACACTTACTATACCGTTCATGAGCGTGAATATTTCACACTAAGATTGATGATTATGTTCATAGAAATTTTAGATGATCAGCAATATAAATGTTGTTCCATGAGAAAAAGTTGAATGTGAATAGCCTATTAGCAATTAAACAAAAAAGCATATATAGATGACAAAGCATATGACTTGTGGAGGCTGAATCTACTGATGCATGTATTTCACTCATACAAAGCCATAAATTAAAAATATTAGTGACAAAAAGTGACAAAAACATACATTCTGGAAATATATTTTTATCTGACATCAAATGTTGGTTTGGGAGTTGGGGTTGCATCAGATTTATGTCATTTTTGGAGAAAATAGAAAATTGAATGGGGTTCGCAGACTTTAAAGCAGCAATGTACCACAAGTAAGTTCAAGTTTCAAAACATTCCATTAATTCCCCAGTCTGTTAAATCTATTTATGAAAATGTAGCTACATAAACAGCACGTGACAAATCAAATGGTCATGATCACACAGACACATTTACATCTATACAATAACTGTTCCTGCTGAAGATTTTCTCCCCACACTTCTCTTTGGATTAATCAGTAAATTAAATAATTGACTGAAATAAATTAAATATTATATATGAAAATGCATTACTGTTTTGGTACATCTCACTCAAATATCAGCAGATCTCTTATAATACATTAATAAACTGCAAACATGAACATTAAAGAATATGTGGCATTTATAGTTGCACATGCACCTTTAATGTAGGTGTAGTTTAAGTGTTTGTGAAGAAGTGGACGGTCAGTGTATATTACTGTTTAACAGATCCCTTTTTTGTTCCTCTTTCAGCAAGGAGGCTGGGAGGTGGTTGAAAGCCTGCGGGAAGCAAGAAGCAACATGCAGAAACCAGACAAGCAGGAGGGCTTCCTGCTTAAAAAGAGGAAGTGGCCGATGAAAGGCTGGCACAAGGTGGTACCATGACGTCTGATCTAAAAACTGTTTTCTTAAATACCTGTTGAGTGTAAAACAATAGGGTAAACAAAAGGGAACTTTAGCTTATCATTATGCAACCCGTAATGTAAATATTAAACCAGGCATTTCTTTAGCCTGTCTGTTTTTTTTTTACCATATTAAGAAATGAAATGATTAAAATTTATTTGCTTGCACACACACACACACACACACACACACACACACACACTGTGGACAGTGAGGAGTAAATTTATTCTCTGTATTTAACCTATCCTATACACACTGGTAGTGAACAGACACACACACACACACACGTGCACACACACACACACACACACACACATTAGGAGCATACCTGGTTTGACTGCCTGAGCAAGGATCTGGACCTTCAGATTAAAATTCGGATGTTCTACCAACTGAACAATACATTGTGTTTCTAGTTGCCTATATATATATTCTGTTGTCCCTCCTCAACAGTAGAACTGTCACATAAAAGTTACATACGGTTAAAAAATGATAAGTTAAATTAAGTTAAATTCATTATCTTGTGCTTGTGATTAAAACCATGAATGTTCTCTTGAGTCATGTTTACTCTTTTTTTTGGTCTTGCAGAGGTATTTTCTTTTGGAGAATGGCATACTCATGTATGCCAAAACACTGGCAGATGTGAGTATACACACACACACACACACACACACACACACACAATTTATGGCTTTACATTTTTATGGACTTTACTCCTGTGTTTCTTAGCTGAAGAAGGGGAAGCTGCGGGGCCGCATTGACGTTGGTCTTTCAGTTATGTCTATTAAGAAGAAGGCCATGTGCATTGATTTGGACACAGAAAATAGCATCTACCACCTAAAGGTAGACACACTCATACAGACAGACAGACAGTCCTCCAAAATATCTGAAATGCTTTCATTTTCATGTTTACTTGCCATCTAGCCTTCTAATCAAATATGAACACAGCTAAACTTATAGTTGGTTTTCTGTCAATAACCTCAAATAACAGATCACCAAGTCTACCTGCTAACAACACAAGCACCATGTTTTTTCCTCACATATTGTGATCTGTTGAAAAAAAAATTACCAGGCTTCTGGAATGTGTAGTTACCGTAGTACACTCATGACTCTTTAAAATATTTATTTCATATTAGTAGTCTAATAAAATAAAAGCCATTGTATGCATACCAAAACTACTGAATAATATTATACTGGCATCATCACACAGGTCAGGTATCATCAGGTACTACAAAGTGGTACTGAAAGACTGATTGCTTTGGGGAACAAACAAAAACAGTTTTCACATTCCTAATTAAATGGGTAGATGATCCATAAATGCCATGTTAAAAAGACTTACATTATATGTATTAAACTAATCCAGAATAGTAATGCACCAAAAAAAAATCCAGCTGACCACAGTCCTGCTTGAGGACAACAGATATGAGAACAAAATTAAACCCACTGAAAAGATTATGTAATGACTGTATAGTTTTAAAGCATGTTATTTATAACATTTATTTAAATGAGACTGATCTTAATGGATTCCATATTTTAGTTGCTATAGCACAGACAAGTATTTTCACCATTTCAAAGCCTTAAATAAAGAAAATTGACTGATACAGTGGTGTGAAAAAAGTATTTGCCCCAGAAACTACTGTTGCTGGGAGCTTTTGACTGTAGTTGTTTTGGCAGAGGCAAGTAATAACCTATGGTGCAATTTTTTTCCATGAGTGATTTAAGTGTTGGTGAGTTTTGTTTTTTAATAAACCACAAGAACATTTGTTAACTGGGTGTTGTGAACACGAATTGTCTTTTGGATTAAACAACATTTTTGGAAACTAGAAACATTTAGTATTATGAATACACAAAAAAGGAGGAAATCAAAAATAAGAAAAGCTTTTTGATGTAGGCATAGTTAAATGATCTTGGTATGTGTGTGTTTGACTACGTAGCTAAAGATTTGTCATTCAGGAAACTCACAAAACTATTTCTCAGCAATACATTAAGAAAAAATACAAGTCTGCAAGTCTTATAGTTGAAGACTTTTGCACAGTACTGGTAGGCATGTGAAAAGAAAATGTTTTTTAAGACCTTTGATTATTATCCACCTAAACAATTTAGCAGTGATACAGCAATCACTGTTAATAACTGCTATGGTGATATACATGCCAGATTTATAAGTGTGCACATGCTCAGGGTGATCTTGGTTATCTAGGAAAATGTGTCATGGACAATGAACACTCTATTTATTTGATCTAATATATCTATTTTCTTTAGATATTATATATCACATATCTAATTTGTAATTCCCCTTCATTTAAATTTGGTTCAAAATGAGAACATTGAATAACGAAGCTAGTATTGTGAATCTGATTTAACTGTTAATGTGTCGGTACACTCCTAACACACATGCAGTTTCTATCTTTCAGTGCAAGTAAATGTGTCCTTCTGCTAGGTGAAGTCTCAGAGTCTGTATGACGAATGGGTTTCACAGCTGAGAAATCATCGCGTGTTCCGCCAGAACGAGATCACAATGGACCCTCATGAGCGATTCTTACACCCAGACTCCGCCTCCCTCCACAGGGTATTTACCTTACCGTCAATCGCATCACATGGCTAACAGGGCATTCATAATTAATGGCTGAATACCAGCCCAAGTCTCAAAGTGGCTTTTATTATAATAATCCCTATATTTCTCCCTCTCTCTCTTTCTGTCTCTCTCTGTTTCCAGCGAGCTTACTCAAAAAAGCCTTCTGTCTTGTTGAAGAACAGTTATCTGCAAAGTTCAGATGATATGAAAAAATGCTGTAGAGGTGAGACCATAAACACACACAGTGTATATATATTTATATTTACAGAAACAAATGTACCTGAAAGAATTTGACTGAGGACATAAAGAAATTCTGCAATTTCTGGACCCGAATGCTTTGAAAATGTTGTGGACAATCCTGGTACTGATTTTAAGTTGAGTAAAAACTCTAAAAGCCAGTGATAATGACATGAGTTTTCCTTACAATATAATACATTTATTTTTAGAATGTACTACAGTTTTTCATTTAAAGAGTGCTTTAATAAGATGTTTGACTGTCAGTTCTCTGTGGAAGGGGAGCTACAGCTAATTCTTTGCAGTTTTGTTTGTTGTCATAAAATGTTTTGTGCTGTTATGTTATTCTCATGCTAAAGGATTGGTGTGGATACAGTTGAAATGTTTTATGTTTATGTTTTATGTATTATTATAACCAGTTTGGCCTGTACTGATGTTATGTAGTTAAACTGGGATTAGCTAATAGTGGGTTCTCATGTGGAACAACTGGCTTAGCTCTGTCATCGGAAGAGCACAAGTTTGATTGAATGCCATGAACAAAAAAGCCCATAATTACTGGTATGTTGTCCAGAGTAATTGCTGATACTAAACAACATGAGTTTTCAGCCAGGATAATAAATTATCATTAATTTGGTTTTGGCTTTTATACCGAAAGAAAAACATTATATCTTCCATTAGATCTGTTCTTCACCCAATAATTTGAAAGGTGATGTTTCAGAGTGATGTACCTTGCACAATAACTTTTGCAGTGTACCCAGTTATCAGAAAACATGCTAAATAACAGAATGCTCCAAAACAACATAAAATATTTTCTGAATTAATAAAAGCTTCAGGCACTATAAATGTTTAAATGTACAAAGAAAACCAACAAAAACCAAAAAAACACCAAATAAACAAAAGCAAAAAATAGTTTTACTGGTTTGAGATTGATACGCAGAATTCAAGCAAAAAAACTGAGCTTTGGCTACAACATCTCTTAAAAAACAGTTAAAATAATGTAATTTTATGTGATTTTAAAAGATTTATGTGCAGTGTTGGATTCGCTTTTGGGGCAGCCTTTATGTGTTTGTAGACTCTTTGTTTTTCTTTTCCTCCCCTGGGCTTTTTTTGTAATGTAATGACCAAGTCAAGCTTTGCACTGTTTGCACATTATTTTTATTCCACTCCTTCTATTAGAATTCAGAACTGGAAAATCTAACCTGTGAGATTTGAAAATTGCACCCTTTCATATTTATATATGAAAATGATTCATTCAGTGCATTAATTCATTTTACTGTGACCAGGATAGATGTGCATGTATTAACTTTTCTGGTTTCCTTTAATAGATTTGTCAGAGTGTGAGTCGTGTCTGCTGGAGCTCAATCTGTTGCTGAAGAATATGGAAGTCTTACATCGAACCTTCTCTGCCCCCGCCATAAACACATTGCAGGTTCAGATACACCCTCTTCTCTCTCTCAGTTTATATAGTAGAGCATGTCATTAATTTTAAATATTTTTTGTTTCACAGTGCGAAAGTCCCAAGAAGGACAAGAAAGGGCATAAAAGATGGAAGTCCAAAAATAACAGCAAACGGGGCAAAAGCACACTACCGGTAAAACATACACAGCTGTAACTGACATTGCTGTAAAGTGGCAGTAATCAACACTGTGCACTGAAAGAGACTAAATTAATTTACTTACGTTTAAATTTGTACATTATTTACACATCAAGATATAATATTACATTAATTCAAATTTACCTTACTCGCTTTTAGCAACAGTTATGGAATGTGGGTTAGTTTTGATTCATGTGAAAATGGTGTGTAAATTTGATTGAAGGGAATTCAAGTTGCTTTTTCAGTGTATAAGACTGTGCTTATGTAACGTGAAATATGCACATACACAGTCTTTTGTCTCTCTTTCTCAGGCTCCTGGCTCCTCTCGTCTGCATGTTTCAAACCCAAACTTGACCTTTTCAGAGCCCAGCAGTGCAGAGCCCCACTTGGAAACCCCAGACTCACCCATTGAAGCTTCACGGCTACAGGAGGATTTCTGCAGGCTTGCCAGCACCAGTGAGTTATTCTGAAAGTGAACACAGTTGCTATTAGCTGGGTAATTTACTCTTGTCAATTTTTATAGGGAACAGAACATCATAGTGTCAAAATCAGTAAGGTTTCATCAGTAGTAAGTTGCTTATTAAAGCTGCTTATTAAACTAAGCTCCAGCATAAAAGTAAAAAAAAAAATTTCAAACAGCAGTCATGTCTTTTGTGATTTGACTTCATTGAGATCAAAGGAGAAATTTTGTTTATAGCAAAACCATTTCTTTAATTTTCTTCTGCTTCTTTTTATTTTCTCTCTCTCTCTCTCTCTCTCTCTCTCTCTAGTCCAAGCCACCCTAAAATCGGCATACAATACTCTGTGCACAGAAAGAGACAGGGTCAGAAATACTCTGGAATTAAACAGCATCCATAAAGCGGTATGTGTGTGAAATTTTGGTTTCCTGTAACACTTTGTGTACCTATAACATGTGTGTTTGACTTAGCAGTATGTGCAAGACTCTTACAGAAATCCTACATACTGTTCATGATTTGCCAAACTGTACTAAGGTGTATACTGGATTAATCCTCTTTACAGTCATCCATAAAAGTTTGGACAATTCCCAGGTTGGCTTTGCTGAACATTAAACATGAACATAAACATTCAATATATATCAATTGGTGTACTGCAAGACAGAGAGTATGCTTTTATGTTGCAGTGCACAGTACAGAAAGTATATTGGTGGCGTACACTGGTACATTGCACAATATACAGTTTATATTGGTGATATTCTGGGGCAATACAGAATAAAAGTATACACTGGTGCTATGTGGAATACACAGTATATACTGGTTCAGGACACAATATACAGGTGCATTATGCAGTAATGGGTGTGTACTGGTGAAGCCCACATATGTGCTGTGTGCTATGTCAAAGACAATCTGACTGACTTGCTATTACATAATACTCAGGACGTGGTGAACGGGCACCATCCTTTGGTACATCAGGCATCCAGTGAGAGTCACGGATCAATTCCTGAGTCGCTGTCCGAGTTCGTTGATGCAAAGGAGTACTTGCTGTCTGCCAGCTCCTCTGAGAATGAGGTCAGGGTCATAAAAGTCTTTAAAGTCACATACAGGCCACTGAAGTGGTTCACTTTGTCAGCCTTTCTGCAGTCAGACTCTGTTGCAACTTAACTTTATATCTCTGAAAAGGTCACAGTAAATGAGAAGCAAAAACCATTCTTAGCCTTAAGTTATCTGAATTAATTAGTTTTAGGTTACCTTGGAGAATTGCTGACGGTCTATTTCAGATTTAACAGGAACAATAAACATTTTAAAATTTTGTCTGTTTGTGTGTGTGTGTGTGTGTGTGTGTGTATGCGTGTGTGTAGATCTCAGATAATGATTCATGCCTAAGCGATGCCAGTGATAATGTGTCAGTAGACTTCTGTCCCAGTGAAGGGGTAGAAGAGAAGGGAAAATCAGGTAAATCCTGCATACACACTAACACACGAATACATATTCATATCTCTTAACATTTGTTATGTATTTTTATTAATACGGGTGTGTGTGTGTGTGTGTGTGTGTGTGTGTGTGTGTGTGTGTGTGTGTGTGAATGAATGGATACAGGCAGCAGCAGTAATGGTGCTGTGTTGCGGCGTTCGCGGCTACCCAGTGTGTGTTTGAGTGAGAGTGTGAATTTGTGGAGTATTCTCTACTCCAACATTGGCAAAGACCTCTCTAAGGTGTCCATGCCAGTCCAGCTGAATGAGCCCATCAACACACTGCAGAGACTTTGTGAGGAGATGGAATACTGCCATCTGCTGGACACAGCTGCGCACACACACGATCCATACATGCGAATGGTGAACACACATACACTGACACACACTGCTAGATATGGTGATTAAGAGGTTAATTCCTCCAGGTCTGTTTGTGCTTGACTAAATTTGCTAGCTGGCTCTATTTTACTGTGATTTATGAGTATCGCTGATGATTTTATGGTTCAGCTTTTCTTCTTAATAATTATTACTGCAGATATGAAGCAGCCATATTTGTAATTAAACATATGTAAATACATTGACAAAGTATATTCGCTTTACCAAAAGTTTTTATATTCTTTCTCAATGGATGTCTACACACACAATGCTATGAATACACAAATGTGCTTAATCGTTTAATAAACACCATAGACAATAAAAACTTATGTAAATTAGATTCAAAGTACAAATGTTTCAATGTTATTAAATGACAGGGTTAATAATATACAGTGCTGTACACAGATAGATGTACTACATCTAATTTCTTTATATTCTACTATGAAAATTAAACCATGGGTACAGTGATTTATATGTTTGGTTCCATTCTTTGTTAAGATGATGTTACCAATTCTGTGTCTGAAACTGGTCATGTACAGGGTTCGGACTGTTAAATGAGACAAAAAACTTTCAGGAACCCCAGAAAATAACATTTCAAAAATTCAAGAATGCATTTACTGTAGCTATTGAATTACAAAGTACATGTTAAATTAATTTTTGATTCCGTGTATGTGTGTGTGTGTCTGTGTGTGTCTGTGTGTGTTAGGTATATGTAGCAGCATTTGCAGTGTCAGCCTATGCATGCACATTCACCAGAGCTGGAATGAAACCCTTCAACCCCATACTGGGGGAGACATACGAGTGTGAGCGTCCAGACAAGGGCTTTCGATTCATCTCTGAACAGGTACTCATTTACACACCCTATCATCCTTTCGTTCACACTCAAACCCACCCTTATACAAGCACCTTTCTGCATGCCTTAGGTCAGCCACCACCCTCCAGTGTCTGCATGCCACTGTGAATCCAAAAACTTCACTCTGTGGCAAGGTGAGTAGAGCAACCACACAAACATGTACACTGTGTGTCTAAAGTGAAAGTAGGCTTATAGGAAAAATTTTTGTCTGTATTTTAGATGTCCGGTGGAAAAACAAATTTTGGGGCAAATCTATGGAGATTGTGCCCATTGGAACCACACATATAGAATTGCCACGGTAACATACATTCACCTTCCTTTGTATACCCCAATTAACAAAATTGTTGCAGAGTAGCAGCTGGTATTGTGAATAAAAAATAATGAAAGTATGTATAAATATGTTTTAATTTATCTAATTAATTTATTTAAAAAAATATTGCGGCCATGGTAATATGGTAATATATCAAGACGTAGGTAATTATTAACATTAAGAAATGAATGCATTTGGAGGTATGCCATCGTACACAGAAAGAAAGAAACTTGGACAGTATTACAGTGACATTACTGTAGACTAGTGTCGTGTTTAGGCAAGTGCTTGTACATATTTCATGGTACGAAAAAGTGCAGAACATTTATTAACAGAGAAACAAACCAGAGCTTGTATCTCTTTTTTTCAGGTTTGGAGATCATTATGAGTTCAACAGGGTCACCTCTTGTGTTCATAACATTTTAAGTGGCCAGCGGTGGATAGAACACTATGGCGAGATGACAATAAAAAACACAGCTTCTACAGGAAACACTGGACTTTGCAAGGTCACTTTCTTTAAGGTACATATGCATTCCATGACGTCCTCAGTTGATGTACATCATTTGATGTATTTTTTGCTTTTAATATTCTTTTAAAATCTCTTGATGTCTGGATTTTTTTTACAGTCCTGTACATAAAGAGGTCTGAGCTGAACTAAAGCTGTCCTACTGGTCTAAGATGTGTTTTAGATCTTTAGAGATTGGGCAGACAGTTTATGACAGTAAGATTTCTGCCATCAGAAGACTTAACAGATAAACAGAGTTGCATTCATGCTGCAGCTTTTTGGGTTAGTTTATGTCGCTGGTGCCAGACTAACCCTTCTGGCAATGGGAACATAAAACGTGTTTTTCTCTGAACTGCAATAGAACTGATGTTGAACTGAATTAATTTAGTAAAATAAAAAAATAAACCTATTTGTATTTGTATTGTATTTATTTGCTCAGTCAAGTTCTAAAGGTCCAAAGGCTAACAAGGTGGAGGCAGTGGTTATGGATGCAGAGGGGCAGGTGGTTCATTCAGTCGTTGGGAAATGGAGTGAGGCTTTGTACCTTGGAGACCTGCCCTCAGCCATCTGCCTCTGGAGAGCAAGTGAGTGTTGCTTAGAAAAAGTGTCAGTGTATGATTGTGGCACTATTTTTTCCCCAAATATTTAATAAGGTTGAAAATCAATAATTAAAACACAACAGGTTTTAAATCTATTTATTGTGTACAGGTGGCACAGGAGATAACCTGTTTGGATGATTTTAGTCAATTTTTGTCTTTGTTTTGCTATGTCTTTGTTTTTGCTATGATTTCATGCACTACAAAATTCCCTTACTGAATGAAAATAAAGAACATTTTCTTGCAGGACAATTTAACATGTTTTAAATTTGAACTTAAATTTCTATTTATAGCTTAGATCCCAACAAATCATTAATGACATATGAGAAGAAAAAACATATCCTGACAATGCACTTTCAGTTAAACTGTATTTAGAGATTTAAGGTGCATAATATATAAAATGCATAATCTCTAAGAATGGACTATTTATTATTCTTATTTAAACTATATTTATATAGTTTATAAACATAAACTAAGGTGAATGATCTTTATATTCACATGCTGCCCATGTCTAATACTATCTTATATTTTATTAATAAATGGCTAAACATCAAATGATACTTTAGATATTTTTTAAATAAGTGCTCCTTAACTTGCTGACCACATGATTTATTGGTGTGTGTGTGTGTGTGTGTTCGTTGTGTGCATGTGTGTAGACCCCATGCCTGAGGACTATGAGCGGTACTATGGGTTTACTCAGTTTGCTATTGAGCTAAACGAGTTGGACGAGAGCATCAGACCATTCTTACCTCCAACAGACACACGTTTCAGGCCAGATCAGAGGTATAAACACACAGATACACAAACACACATGCAGATTAATCTCTAAAAATGCACACCCAGACAGAAACAGACTGTCAGTTATCAACCTGTTGTGATTCTGGTATGAAGAGGTGGCCACAGCTTTCTATTGGTAATGATAAAGCATTCATTACATTTCATTGAAAGTGACTGGGTCACGGTTCAGTATTTGAATAATATTTTCAGATTTTTTTAGCCATGAAATTTGTTGCATATTGCTAACCATTAGTTGGCACCCAAGTATCTGAGTAAGTAAAGTAACTTATCTTTTTGCAGCACATCAGTATGGCCCATTTCTCTTTGCAAAACAGAAAGAATCCCTCTGATGTAGTTGTTTCCAGTTCTTCCCTAAAATATAAATGGGGGTTTCATAAATTGCATGTGTACAGATACAGAAAAGTCTATTAAACCACAGGAATGGAAGGGTGGCGGTGGTCTAGTGGTAGGGTACTTGTCTATGGACCTTGGCAGATGTCCGGGGGTCTTTGCTGAAATCTCTGACTATTTTCCTCTCCAGAGTTCTTGAAATCCTGTGCTTACGGCAACGGGCAGGTTTGCTTCTTACAGAATTTGTCTCCTTGTACTTGGCAATGATGCAACGTACAGCAGTTCTAGAGCAGTGCTTGCCCGTCGCCAATTCCCAGGACTGCTCAGGGACATGGACGTGCCCTGGACAAGGCTGTGGCTGGGCTGGGGACCCCTTGTGGTTATGTGTTGGCCCCGGTAACAGGCCCAGTCATGTGCCCCAATAGGAGGGCTGTTTAATCCTGTTGGAGTTATGTTTTGGGTTATGTTAGGCCTCCCCTCAAAGGCCCAGCTCTGGACAAAGCAGGGTTAAGCACCCCAGGAGTGGCGCTTTTGGGGAGGCTTCTGTCATGGTTTGTGGCGCACCTCAAGGGTAAGATCCCAATGTCAGAGCAGAACGTCGGTCATTCTTGGATTCCACGTTGGGTGACTGTTTGTAGTGCTTTGAGTTTCTTGTTTAAGAGTTCACGTTTATCATCAATCCAACGGCAGGTCATGAAACAGACTGTTTTTTTGTTTTTTTTTTTACTTGCATATTTTTTTGGAGTAGCAGCATTAACGTCTAATATATTCTCTTAATATAGGGCAGCGGTGGCCTAGTGGTTAGGGCGTTGGCCCTATGATCGGAGGATCGGGGGTTGGAACCAATAGGTTCCCAATAGGTTTCCCTGAGGTACCCTTGAGCAAGGTGCCGTTCCCGTCCCGCTCCTCCCTGCGATGGGCTGGCGACCTGTCCAGGGTGCATCCCCCGTCCTCGCCCTGTGTGCGCTGGGTTGGACGCCAGCACCCCCCCTCGACCCCGTTTGGGACAAGCGGCAGATAATGGATGGATATTCTCTTAATACTTGTTACAGACATAAAGCAGATATCAAAGCATTTCTTGTATAATCTCAATCTTACAGTTTACTGCCTATGTTAAATTCATAAAATCAAAATAATTGTGTTCACATAAGTACAATGTACACCATATTTGACTCTGTTTCAGGTTACTTGAAGAGGGGAACATCACAGGGGCAGAAGAACAAAAAGAGAGGATAGAGGCCCTACAGAGGGAGAGAAGGAAAATCCTACAAGAGAACAACATGACACACTTACCTCGATTTTTCAAGTATGTAACCAGTGTAAATGTGCTGTTATGTCTTTTAGTGGGCATGTGTTTGGATTTCGAAGTTCTGTACATTTCAGACATCTCTTTTTTTTTTTTTTTCTTTCTTCTTCAGACGTTCAGAAGATGACTCATGGATTAGCAATAATGCCTACTGGGAGCTAAAAAAAGACCCCGGCTTCAGTAAACTAGACTTCCCTATGCTGTGGTGACCAAATGTAGATTTTTCTTTGCACTGGGAGTCTCCACCTTTTGTCTTGACCAAATATGTGGTTATTTCCTCAAGGTGAACAGCTCATTCCCAAGTGGCCTTTCACTTGCACTACAGGGCAAAATACAGAAGCAAGCAATTATTGATTATTGTATAATATTATACAATATTGTGCAGTCAACAGAACCGATGCACTTATTAACGTGTAGTTTAACTATTGGTTTCCAATAAAATACTTGTAGAGTGAAGGCCAGTTTAAATAATTAGTTGACCCTTATGTTGACCATGATGGTTGCAAAGGAAAAGACTTATAATAAAGACATCCCAATTATTGTTCCAAAGCTTTATTTTAATGCTGGTCACCAAGGTTGTTTCAATCAGTGGTTAGTAAAATTTGATAGGAAATTAAATGTTTTGTCATTTAAGCGATAGAACATAAAATGGAGTTCTTTATTATAACATTGTATAATAAAATGATAACACAAACAGTTCTTCAAAAGCTGATAAGCTCTGAGTTTTATGTCAAATGTGTTTTAATATAAATGATTCTCAAAAATGTTATATTATACAGAGAATAACAAAACTTTAGCTAAAAAGGAAAAAGCTCGATGTGGTTTTGTTCAGCCGATCAGTGAACCAGTTCAGAACCCGCATTGTTTGTTGTATAAGTTGTATTCTGTTTGTTTGTTGTGAACGTTGTGCCATCACAGCTACTGTCCAGAATGTTTACTCAGGGACACTGACAGCTTTGGCATTTAATGGCTTTTCACACTGATCAATCTTACTGCAGTGTGAAATGTAATGTTTAAGTTGGTTCCTGCTTATGTGTTAAGTAGAAAATTACTTATGATTAATTGCAGCATAGGTCCTATCTTTGCTGCCAGTGAAAGATTCAGTTATTAAAAAAAATAATGGTTATTTAAAAAAAAACAAAAAAAAAACAATTGTGCTGTCGGGGATACAAACTGTAGTGATATGACCGATATAATGCTTCATTCCGTCAGACTAAATGGTGAAGCAAAAGATGAACCTAACTTGTATATTTATTTACAAATACTTTATTAAGCACACCTGATTCCATTTCCACAATCTGAATGTGAGAATCATGTGGATCCCATCACAGCTGTAAGAAAACTGCAGGGAAATCACTAGGAGCAAAGCGAATGAATAATTTGTGTATTATTGCTTCTACTTCATGGAAAAGAGAGATTCTTTTCATGTTTATTTTACAGTGTAAACGACACTTCCAATTTTTGGCCTCTGATGTGTGCTGAAACCCCATTTTCACAAGTCCAAGTTTCTTTGAAGCTCGACAACACTAAATCAAGGGTCTTTCCAGTCCTGTCAGGGTCGTTGGAGATGTGGCGATACAAACTGGATAAATACCAGCTCCAAATGAAGATCTCCCATTACTTTCAACAACTCCTGCAACACTAGTCAGCATTCTTTCCTAGCTCTCTTCTGCTTTAGCAAGAAATTCAGAAAATTGCTTCAAAACAAGCATCAGCGTATTTAATCCGTTTGCATGTGTAGTAATATATCTGTTATGTTCTGAAAAGTGCCTTACAGTCTGATGGTGTTTGGGTCCAACTGTTTTAGATTTCTGAAACATCCTTGAATCCATCACTAGTACCGATCCAAAGAGTTTTGCTCTTATTTTTCAAAAGCAAAATAATAATCTGTGTGACATGAACCCCAATGACATGGAATTACAATAAAACTGAACTGCTCTGGTTTCTTTTAAGGACACGTAACTGTTTTTAGTTTGATTTTCTAATCTAAATGTGTATTAAAACCGCTGTGTGATATTTTGCTCTTTGCTTGGTTCAAATGTCTCTAGGTTGATGGAACATATAAGCATTTTGAGATTTTGGGGTCAGATGTTAGTGAAATAGGTTTCCGCGGTGAGCGATTTATTCGGGTTGGGGATGGGTAGGTTGGGTCGGATGGGCATATGTTTAGGCCAAGCAACATTTACAGCAAGTCAGTCAGTGGAAATACTCCACAGAGACAGGAGCAGGTTGCACATGAGCAGGTTGCATATGGCTGCTCTTTTGTGGTTGACAGGAGTAAAAGGTTAACACTCAGTTCTTCATGGTGCTTCATGGTCCCTTTCTTTGTTCCAGCCCAGAAAGTCAAAGGCATATTTTGTGTGTGTGTGTATATATATACATATATATATATAAAACACCTACTTTATATTCTTTCTGCTGTTCTTTCCTGTTTACACCTGTGGCAGGAAGAGGCCTCTCATCCTTTCCGTAGTAAATTGTTTTGTAGGGGAGCCAATCAAAAACACCATGAACAACTTGCAAAGATGGCAAAATGACTTTTCTTTTCTTAAACAAAAATACACAACTGTCTATGCTCCTCTTCCCTTTTCTCCTTTCTGATTTTCCAGTGAGACCTCTGAAACACATGTAAGACTCACTTCTCATGGCTGCTAGCTGGTTCGAAGTAACAAAACCACAGCTTCCCCTCTGCTCATGCTCTCTCTCATTACTGAGTGCCCTCAAAGGTGTTGCACATCCCAGTATGTGACTCTTTCGATGAGCACACATACCTTTTTACCTGTCATAGATCCCCTCTACAAACTCACTATTCAGTTCTTACACCCACGGTTATTTTTTATTTATTTAACATGCTGAATGCTTTTTTCTTGGGGTTTCTGGTCGTTTTGGCATGTCAGTTGGAAAATATAACTCGGAACAGTGTGCTTTTTATATATTTGGGGGGTGAAGGGCTGCACCTCAGGACAAGCCAGCACATGATCCTCTTCATATGATTCTGATTAAGGAGCGAAAAAATAAATAAAAAATAAACAAGCTAGCGAGAAGCCACCTTGCCCCGCCTCGGCTTTGAAAGACAGCTCAATCATCCAATGGCCGAAGAGAGAGGCGCAGTTTAGCCCCGCCTTCGCTTAAAAACACAGCTGCGCGTTTTTCTTAAAAACCGCTCGCGCAGATCTCCTTGTTATTTGGGGCTCAAGAGTCGCAGCGAAGTGTCATTTTCCAGTTGGACAAAGGACTTTTTTTTTTTTTTATCAATTCAGAGGTGTTTTCCCTTCCGTTTGAGGGTTTCTTCATCAGCTGAGTGGAGAGGTTTGCGGTCACTTATCTGCTTTATCAAGGTAAGCGGGTTAAATAACTAACCACAGGGCTTCTTCAGCCTCCTCCGCTTCCAGCTGCTGAAGAGTCGGAAATACTTTTCTCTGTTTCTCTTAAAATGACAACAAGTTTCAAGCCTCGGAATACTCTGCCTAGCAATTTTTGTGAAGAGGAACATCTGTTTTACTCGTTTTCTCTTAAACACGTTGGTTCCTCTCTTCTGGAAGGTGCTGGCAGCCCCTGTGCTGCTTTTACTGAACTTGCTTTCGAGCTTCATCATCAACACTTAAAGTCTCATCACCTTAATCACACTGGGGCGGTGTAAGACTGAGCTTTTCAGTGAAAACTATAAGAAGAACAGTTTAGTGGGTCATTTGACTACAGTGGTGCATCTCAGAGAACATGACCATCTAGAAAAGGTAATAGAATCAGTGCGATCTTCTAGAATCTGATCAGCATCTGTAGAAGGTCATGGGTTTGGAATAATGGAACAGCAGACAGCCGAGGGCCATGTCTCAAAAGCTCAACCTCTGCTATGATCAGAGTTGTAGAAATGTGTGGCTTTTATTTCTTGAACATCATCTGAAGAAAATCCTACCTGTAGTGTGTAAATGTGTGAGGTAATAATGTGAGATTTTCCTTCCCACATTGTTCTTCTGTTCTTTCATTGTGTGTCTTCTGTTCATTGAGGCTTCTGTTTCTTTCTGTTGGACAGCAATAAAGTTTTCCACTCCGTTAGGCATTCGGATGCTTCTGTCAAATGTCATTCTCGTGAGCTTACACTAAACAAAAGGTTCAAGCATTCAGCCTTCAATCAGTTGTTGAGATGTTGCTCAGCCTTTGTGCAATACAAATCATCTGCCCTGAATTGTGGGCATCATTGTGGAATTTTGGAGACCTAGGGGAAATCCAGATTCACTTTCTCTCACTTAACCCACACACGACGAGCCACTTCTAGTATTCGGCTTGTTTCCCAGGTACACTCATAGGTTTCTCTTTGACTCATCTGAATCTCGTTTAAGGCTTGACCCTGATTCCTGTCAGCAAATCAGATAGTTCAACATGTGCTTGAGCACATCTGCATTCGTTTATCCACTGCACATCATGATCTGTTTACTTTTTGTGAAGGATTGGGAATTTTCAAACCCTAGAAAATTCAAAGGGTCTAAAAACGCATTTACACTGTATGTGAAATTTCGGTACAGCTTGGTCTAACAGAGCTTTTCCTTACTGCACAAAAAGTAGACAGATGATGATGTGAAGTGACCGAATGAATGCAGATGTGTTCACGCACATGTGGTGAGGTGTGAGCTGTAAGAATCATGGTATGATTTCCCACATGGCCATGCACCATGTTAAAATGTGAAAACCAGCCACTGGGGTCGGTAGTATGTCAAAATATTGTGTCATAATATTTCAGGATGGTGTCACAATATGCATCAAAATATTTTGAAACAAGTTATTCAAAAATATCAAGTACAGTGTAAATGAGTTTTGAGACCCTTTGATTTTTTTTCCCCATTTTGTTGTTTCACTTTAAAATATGATTACATTTTTTTTGTTTCTCTTATCCATCTATACACCATGCTCCACAGTGTCTAAGCAAAAACAAAGTTTTTGAAATGTTTTGTAAATGTGTTAAAAGTTTAAATAACCCATTTATAATATTGCACTATTTTACACTTCACTTCAAGCCTGCTCACTTGCTCAAAAGGAAATGCTGGCTGTAAAGATGTGTAAACTAACATTTGCCATTTTTTCATTTCCTCCCCAGGAATGCAATTTCATGTATTTTTCTGCTGAAATTCTGTAGAAGTTCATAAATCATAAGTTCTTGCATTTAATTAGACAACAGCTATCTAGTCTTTTAGCTAAAGAAAACAGCAAAAAAAAATGCATGGTGGGCAATGGAATAAAGCTTACCTTTGATTCTTTTACGGGTGTGATGTTATGAGGCATGGTTTCTATCTTGCTACAATAACATGAAGGCCTAGCTAGTTGCTGCACTAATTGTCGTCCTTCTACAAAGGTCTGTATGTGTGAATATAAATATATATGAATGGCAATATATAGTATTATATCTATATGTCTATATCTATATATAATATATTTATATAACTGCTTGTGGTGCACAAAATAACACAAGGCATAAGTGGAATAAAACAAAAGTAATAAAACAAAAGAAAAGTTGGGATATGGATGATTCAAATATGCTAACACTACTTGATGTTGTGTTCTTACCCTTTTAGGTTCTAAGAAATTTGCTTTGGATCTAAGAAAGGCCCCATTTAAATTTTTTAATATATCAAACATTGTGAAACAACCAATTCTAATAGGTATCAAAGTAAGAATTCTAGTATTCTGACAGACCTGCCAATATTCATGTTTAATTATATAAGAGATGGAGTAAATATACAGTTTGTCAGACAAGGGGACGTCATCCTCAGAAATGGACGATTTCATTGCTGTGCCAGGATTTGAGTTTCCATGGTGAATGAAATAATGGAATCGAAGCAATGTTATATTTATTACATATCCACATTATGAAATGAGGTTCATGGTTGTGCTTTTTTGTAATGGATATGTAAACTAGAAACACCAGTAAAGTCCCCTCCATGACCTATAGGCTTATTCCGTGTGTGTTTGGGTGGAAGATGTTTGAGAATGCCACACGCAGGCTGGTCAACCACATCGATCCAGAGGGAGTTTTGATTCCCGTCTCCAGACTGAATGATTCAGAAAAGCTGAAGCCTATGGCTGTGGTGATAAAGCGTCCACCAGTGTGGTTCTGGCAGAAAACCAAATACAGACCCACAGCCTTCACCATCAATCACCTGCTACAAGGAGAAAACATACAACCAGGTACAGATAGTTGCATCTACTTATCATCAGAACATACAGTCCAGTAAAAACAGTATTTGCCCCTTCTAGATGTGTCACAAAATTATTTCAGGCGTTATGGCATAATGTAAAAAAAGACCAGGAGAACACAAATGAGCGAAAAACTGTTTTTAAATTGCTGTTACATCTATTGCAAAACCTATATTACTTCCGAAAAAGGAAATGTTAACATTAAAATGTATGCAAACTTAATAATTATCAACTAGAACCTAACCTTAATAAGCGGTTTTGGTACATTATGCCAAAAGGCTTGGGGTTTTCAAGTTTTTTGGTTGGTATCAGCAGAAAATGATGGATCAAATGCTAGAAGATGATTTCAGTCCAATTCTGTACCAGTTTTATTCTCACACTTGCTCTTTTCGATGTCATATGGGTTTATTTCATCCTGGGAGTAGCAGAGTGTTTGAATAGATTGTACATTCCTCTTTAAGTGTTTAAAAAAAAAGTTAAAGATAAAAGTAAAATGCTTTAAAAAAAAAAGGCAACAAAAAAGCAGAAAAAACTATATCAGTGGGTGAAAATAGATCTGCTATCATGTCATTTATTACCAGCAATAAAAAAGTATTAATAATTTAGTGACTTGTCATAATGATATTGCTTGTATTTTGTCTCTTGATATCTCCGACTGCATGTCTTTATCTTACAGTGCTGGAGGAAACTGAGTTCCTGAAGTATAAAGAAAAGCATGAAGGTAATGTTACAGGATTTGTGAAGGCAGGGTTGATTGGAGCCCATATGAAGGCAGAGGGGCACAGCACATCCAAACTTTCATCTTCTCTAGGGACTCTTCGAAAAGAAAGCGTGAACATGCAAAGACTCCTACAGGACTCCAAAACCAGGTAAAGGACAATAAGTAACTGAACAAAAACCATAATTATAATAACTTGTCATATTTAGTACTCAGTGGCAGTCTTTGCAACTGATGATTCTGCAATCCTTGTACATCACTAGACCGTGGATATCACAATAGCAGGTCATGTCGTGCTTTCGCACTTTCATTTCCTATTTCCTTCAGAAAATTTCAACTTACTTTCCTTAGTAAGTGAAATTATGGTCATTTGACGTCTTTGGTTGCTTTGAACGGGAATATTTTGTTATTTTGCGCAGAAAAATTCCATTGTTATTCACAAGTACATTTACATGATTGCATAGCTCCAAGGTGGGAGTTCAGCGAGTCATCGCAACATCTGTAAAGACAAGTGAGCTATTTCCACATGTCTGTTGGTTGTTGGTGATACTGCTTGACATCATGAGTAGCCCCCAACTCTCCCCTACTTTCCTCTATTAATGAAATTGATGCATGTTAATAATAATAAAGTATAATGATAAGCTATTATTTTTAAGCTTTTAGGATCATTAATAGAGATAATTAAAGCTTGATATATTGGGCAAGGATAAGACTCTAATATATTTAGACCAGAGATTTACTAATATCCTGAACTTATTTGATATTTTGTGATATATTGTATATTGTGTATATTGTTATTGTTATTTGAACTAGAGAAGCAGCTTGCAAGAACTCCCAATCAGCTAATTGTTTCTAATTGTCATTTCATAACTTATAAATGGGACATTCCTTCTCCATTATTTTATGCTTTAGCAAATGTGTGTGTTGAGTTATGTTATGATATTACAAATTTTAATATAGTAAGCTTTCTTAGACCTGGTCTAGCGATAGGATACTTGCCTATGGACCTATGATTTAAGAGGTCCCAGGTTCGAATCCCACCTCTAGGACTACCACCACTTGGTCCCTGAGCAAGACCCTTAACCCTGAGTTGCTCCAGGGGGACTGTCCCTGTAATTAGGACATGTTAGTCGCTCTGGATAAGAGCGTCTGCTAAATGCCGCAAAAGTAAATGTAAATTTATGCACCTTAAAAACACATGGCCTCTGACTGGCAGTACATATATTAGGTTTAGTTTTTCTTTTCTCATTTTTAGGGTCTAGTGCTGGGGCCCAGTGTCCCGTACAATTTGATGGTTACACTGCATTTTGCTGACTATAGGCTTTTCAGGAAGGAAACTGGATAGCTCTGAAAGCTCAGTTATGCAATAATGATTAATATGCAAAGCTTTTCAGTGAAACTCCATCTGTAATGTTTATGTGGATTTTGGCTTATAGGATGTTGGACCTTGAGCACAAACTGATTCAACAGACATGGAGCAAATCTCAGCAGGTTTTGACTATAGTGATGGAACGGATATTCACTACCTGTGAGTGCACCTTTGAATACAGTGGTGTGGAGGAGGGCAGCTGTAGCACCATTCTGAAAGCCCTTGGGATCTATCCTGCAGAGGTGTGTCTCGTGAAACGTCAGAGTGCAGTAGATCATTCATAACAGACTATACATTACCGCTCCTGATTGTGGAAAAGCCCCTAGCCTTTTTTTACTTCCCTAAACACGCACACCAGCTGATTAAAAAGGCATTTTTAAAGATTGAGTTTGCAGGACTACGAAAAAACACAAACAAATGTTTCCCAGAGTTGGGAAATTATAACATGGGACCCGTGTAAAGCTGCTCATTACTGCATTAAGCTGCAGATTTAAATGAATAGCTCTAAACATGGCGTTTATCTCTGTCCCAAAATATGCAATGGCTTAAAGGATTTAGTGCTGTATGGTAAATTTGCTATACTTACTTTTGTAGTCAGTGGAGAGATTTAGAGGAACATAAATTTGATAGATGTATTCAGACCTCTGAAGTTGTGCAATGATTTATCTGCCTGTATGCATCTGTGCCTTTTCAGGTGCGTCTGAAACACTGTAACAGTCTACAGTACGATACAAGCGTTGCCATTGAAATTCCTCCTGCAACAGTCTTGGCTTATAGTGTCGTGAATTTGGACATCAAATGCAATGGCCATTATGGTTTGTATCATGTGTGTTTTTCTGTTTAAAATAATTTTACAATGCACTACCACTGGACAACAACCTACCCAAGTTGTACATGTTTTTATGTATTTCAGAGCTTTCTGCATGGTTTGATGGCTTTGTGCCAGATGAAGACACCCCTAAAACTTTATTTCACAATGAAGATGAAGTGGATGGCATATTAGTATTCCCAAAAGTACACAAGGGGTCTTCGTTGAGTGTCCTGAAAGAAGGTGTGTTTTTGTCTGGGTGAAGTGAGGGTAGGAGTGCATTTCCAAAGCTCATTCAAACCTAAACCAACATGCACCTCTCTTCTCTTAAAGAGCATGACTGGAACATTGAATTACACATTCCAAACATTTTGCTTGAAAAACAGCTCGAGATTTTCACCTAAAACCAAGATTAAATAATTTTGAAATGAAGTAAGAAAGTAAGATATTTTAAATTATTTTACTGATAAAGAAAATTAGAAATATTGAATAAAAACACTTTATTCCTTTAGCTTGCCTGCACTACTAACAATAGACAAACCTCAAATTATGTAATTTAAAATAATGCAGAACTCATGAAATGTCAGTCTGGCACATTGTATTCAGTGTTTAAGCCTCAAGTCCAAGAAAGAGAGATAAAGGCTGAAGCTTAAGTCATCAAAAAATAACTGCATTTAAATTACAAAGACAATATTGTTCAGAATTGTAATTAGATTTAGATTTTTTTGACGCAGGAATTTATTTCAGCGCATCACTATATGACATCATTAAAAAGTATGTTCACCTGACGCTCTAAGCATCATGTTTGTATGCATCTGCATGTGTGAGAATTATATTTTTCTCTTTGCTGCAGCATTAGCAGTTTTTAAGGCAAAATTGTCCATGTTGACACATTTGCCAGCGCAGTCTCGCTCGTCCCTTCTGCTTCAGTTCCATAATATTCTGCTGAACCGGACTTTGTTATCTACTCTGGAGGACAAGGTGAGCAACATGTTAGAACATATTACTGAACGCCTATATAGAATTTCACTGTTTCCTCAAACAGGAATGAAATTCAGTGTTTCTTCTCTGTTTTCTCTCCCCTCTCAGCTAAAAGACTTCATGTTAGAAGTTGATGATGTTTCCTCTCCTACTCGAGATGACAGATCAAACGAGATAACTGACGATTTTCTGGACCTGCTACAGTCCAAGAAAAACAGTACAAATGGCCTGTCTACTTCACACCTCGACCAAAACGGATCTTTGCCTGAACACTCCAATCAGAACGGGACTCATACCCCACCAGGGAGTAAGAAAGAAGTGAATTACATTGGAATGTCATCCGTCCCAGCTTATTTGAATGGCTCCTCTTCTAACATGACGAAACAAAATGGTTCTCACTTGTCACAGTCCAGTCAAAACGGAGCCTCTGTACAATCAGCTAAGGCGAACAAGCCAGTTCTGACTGCCATGCACTTGCTCATCAGTGCTGCAGAAGGTGAGGGGACATGAGCTTAGTCTATGAATATAGATCCATGAATATACATGTGTATTATTGTTTTTACACACATCGGAGCTGATGAATATTCTTGATGTTCATTATGTGATTAGGACTGACTGATGATGGGCTCATCTTGCTAGAAAGCCTCTGCACTTCAGAGGTACTCAGTGCGTTAAAAGACTTAGTAAGTGTCATATCTATTTCAGCTGCTGTGCTTATATTTAAGCTGAATATAATGTTGAAGTTATGATATTTCTTTGCATAAATGGTTATGTTTGAGAAACATTCTGGTCTGCTTTTTCAGGTGAATCTTCTGACTGACACTCCGCAGCCAATCCCGGTTGACAACCTCCCAGATCCCTTGTGGAATGAAGACATATTCCAGAAGGTGGTAAAGCTGTTCAGCTCATCCAAAGTTACACTGAAGAAAGAGAAGGTGTTCTGGGCAGAAACACAGTGCAGCAGTGAAGACCTCTCTTTAGTGCTGTGCATAGCCATCCATGGCCTTGCGTGCCTGATTGATAACAAATAAGATATGTTTATTATTTTGGCCTTATATTTCATAGCCTTTCAATAATCACTTTTTAGCCACTTTATGAAATGCATGTTGAAAGTTCAAAGTAAGTTGAAAGTAAACCTCTTCTTTGGCCTTCCTCTTTTCCTCATTCCTGGCAGTTCCATCTTCAACATCCTCCTCCCAGTATATTCCTCATTTCTCCTCTGGACATGTCCAAACCAACGCAACCTTGCAAACATGAGCTGTCCCTCTAATATACTCATTTCTAATCCTGTCCATCCTTGTCACACCCAACAAAAATCTCAGCATCTTTAACTCTGACACCTCCAGCTCTGCCTCCTGTCTCTTCATCAGGTCACCGTCTCTGACCCGTACAACATAGCTGGTCTCACTACTGTCGTGTAAACCTTCCCTTTTAGTCTCACTGGTACCTGTCTGTCACAAAAGACTCCAGCCACTCTTCTCCACCCATTCCAACCTGCTTGCACTCTCTTCTTCACCTCTCTTCCACACGTTACTCTAAACTGCTGATCCCAATTTTATTGATATAGACATTGTGTGAATAGAATATTACCAGGTATATAGCTAGAGGAAGAGAAGAACAGAGGAAAATTTCTCCTTACTTCAGCATTCTGTCAGAAATCTTAGATCCTTATTTTGACGAGATCTCAAATCAATCTTGGCATTACCAGTACCATCAGATGTGCCTGTTGTTGAGTTAAAAATAAAACTTTACTGAGTGGATTTGGGCTTATATTTCCAGTGTGGAAATCCAGCTTATAGGCCCCCTTTTTTCTGTGGTTTGTAAATAGTGTATAAAATCTTTTATGATTTGATTTATAAGCTACAGTACATTGGATATGCTACTTACTGTATTTTCAGTCTTGTCAAAAAGTATTTTCAGGACATTTTCAGTTTTTTCTAACCTATTAACCTAAAAACCACAACCATGACTTTTATGTAACTCATTTTAATGTGTAATAACATGAACATTTGTTCTCTTACAGTATTAGTTCTCCGACACACAAAGCCAAGCTAATGAGAGGTTTATACATTTCTGATTTTCTGTTAAGGTTCTCTGATTGTGACTCTGAATGTATTTTAAGAGGTTGATCTGTTGATATTTACACAACATTTTTTCAAGTATTAGTTTTAATATATTCATAGAAAGCAAGTTCTGTACCTTAAAACAAAAATTATATATATACACCTGAAAAATGAAGAATAATGAAACCCCATTTCTGTATGGAGTGCTTCACCTGCAATGGTAATGTATTTATTATATTGCAGATGTTTAAAAGATAACTGATTTTGCTAGTTATTACATTTTTTCTATGTATTTTCTAACCTGCACACTATTGTAATCAGCAAAGCTTTAACATTTATGCAATGTGCCACACTTCCTAACAAAGCCAAAAGCTTGTTCTTGCACTGAGACTGTAGCCTTATACAGTTACACAGCCTAACACAGGCATTCTTTGTACTTTATTGATTCATTTATGAAGAACATCACGTATGTACCTGTTATTTATGGGCTATTATTTTCACATTTTAAATCAAATTTAAATTGTTTTAATGATTATAGTCATTTTGGGTAAAACTTCACTGTAGGGTTGTGTTTTTTACGTCAGCGATGGAAGCGTTTCATGATAACGTCAGTTTTAGCTGTCGTCACAGTTTCGAAATACGCAAGTCAGCTGGAGTGGAGTTGCTAAATTGAGTGTTAGTATTGCGAACAGGCATCCCAACTAGCAGCTCAGATAACTGAACCAGGATGGACTTGAACCTACAGACTTTTAGAAGAGCTTCTTCCAAGCATCTTTTGTCATTACACTTTCTGTCTGAAAAAAAAGCAGCATGGGGCAGCTATTTAAAGGAATCGGAGAGCAGTGTTGGGGACAGTACCTTGCTCAAGGGTATCACAGGGTAACCTATTGGTCTGAGATTCGATCCTGGGACCTATTCCCTAACCACTAGTCCACCCCTGCCCCGAAAGTAACTTTAATAACAAGTGACACAAATTACTTATAAATGCTGCTTTAGCTTTAAGCCAGCTGTCTTATAAGTAGCTTTGTAAATACAGGAAACTGTTACCCATGTTTTTGGACTGATGTTATATTTGTGTTTGATTGGTTTATACACTTAAACAAAGAAAATAAAAACCGTGGAGTGAATGTTATAAAACACCATTTCAATAAAAGTATGAATTTAAATAAACATGCACAATAATGCGTGGCAGAAAATGTCCATTTCAAGCTCGGATGAAACAGTAAGAACAGTCTGAAATGTGTTTATTATACTTATTCAGTATTTAATAGAGCACTTCATCCACATTACACTGGACTGAGAGCAAAAAAAATGCATCTATGTTTATTGCTTTTTCTTAGTGAGTGAGATGCAAATGAAAAAAAACACTTTCTTTGACATTTGATAGAACACTGCAAAGGCGGCAGTATTTTATGACAGTGGAAAATACACAACTAGTTTTTCTACAGATAAAATACATGGTCGAAACAATCTTTAAATAAAAAACAAAGTCTTTTTTAAAATTGCAACATTGACACAAAGTTGGAAAATTAAGAAACAAATAAGGCTCTAAATGACTAAATGTAGTGTTACGTGTTTAAGGAACTGAAGGGTATAAAGTTTCACAACACATGGATATTACAGATATGTGGCAGAAGACAACAATCCAAGTGGAATCACAGTTTAAAAGATTTCGGTCTTTTGTAAACAGGCTCTTATTGTCAGGTTGGTCTAGTGATCTGAGTGCAAAAGTCTGAAAATTAAACATTGTGTTCTGTTACAGCCCTTGCTCATTATATTGTGTCATTACAATCTTTTATCAGAGTAGAAATCAAATTACACGGCATAGAAGCAACCATGAAAAAAAAAGCAAAACAAATAAATGAACAAGAAGGAAAAAAAGACACGAAAATGAACCAAATCAATAAATTAAAAAATATGGCCTTCATAACTTTTTTTTATTTTTTTAATTTCCAAATTGACACAAATAGAAAGTTATTCTTGAAAATGTACAAGTATCAAAATAAATAGGTACTCTTCCCTTTGAGTCCGAGTAGAAAAAATTGCATTGCGTACACGAAGAGAGGGCAAGGCTTGAGGGAAGCTGGAGAGACGCTGTGACTCTCACAAGGTTCTTCAGGCAGAACAGATTTTTTTTCTGTTAGCCCCGCCCACATCCACTCTGGACCAACTCACACAAACAAACAATACACTCACTCACACGTAAAAATGTGCCGTCTGTGCTGCGCCGTCTTCAGTAGACCCAGCTCACCGGGACCCACTGCGGTTCCGTACACAGTTGGTCTAAAGCGGCCTGTAGCTTTTCGAATGCACCGTCGAGGTTGTCGTTGACGATGACGAGGTCAAAATAGTGTCTGTAAGCTCGCTGGATACGGGCACTTTCATCCACCGTCTTCTTCAGGTCCACATCCTGAAAGAGAAATAAAAACATTCAGCGTTTGGTCAGGTCATTTCAATTCTCTACCAAGTGGATTCCCAATCACTTTATCGACCGAGCAGGTGGCCGATTAATTTTGTGACAGAACTATTGAGCACGTAAACAAACAGAAATGGTAAACAAATAAAAACAAAGATGCTTGCAGCAGAAATTTAATCCATACATCATTTGTGAATAATATGTGCAATGCATTTACAGTACGACAATCTACTATAGAATGGGGAGATGATAAGAAATAAGACAAAAAAGTGCGATATACACTGATATGAGATGGTGTTTAAAGCCTTCCCACAAAAAATCTCATTAATTAGTGCTTACTGTAGCGGTGTCACTTCATAACTTTATAACTTACAGTCGTCTTTGTACAAACAATGTGACTGTTTGTTATTACTGCACAGCACAGTGAACAACAATGAAAAACTTACTCTTTACCCGTCACACACTTGGACAGCCATACATCCAGCGCCTGGGAAACAGTGATGAGGACGGTACCTTACTCAAAACCTCAGGGTAACCTACTGGTTAACCCCAAAACCTTCTGATTATGGGGCCTAGGCCCTAACCACTAAGCCACCACTGCCAAACTACTACAGTGAGTACTACATTTTTTTTTTTTTTAGAAATGATGCTTTGCAGCTTGTGCGGATTACAGAACTTACAGAACTACAAAACTGTTTACCGGTTGAAGGAATCTATTAGTCTGAACAAACCGTGAGCTGCTTGGTGGTGATTCCAGCATCAACGACAGCCTTGTGCATGGCTTTCAGTGTATCAAACTCAGGAGCTGCGATGAAAACGACATACGGCATAAACTCCGCAGTTTTCAGCACTTTCAGAGCCTGCGCAGACAGAGAGCAAAATCAGAGTGAGTGTACTGCATTATATACTATTTGCCCCAATAACGAAAAAAAAGGAGAGCAGTGGCAGAAGAAAAACTCTAAACAAATCACAAACAAACAAAAGTGACTATTCTCATCATTGTGAAACACAGCACAACACACAGGGAAGCAGGGGGCAGCTATTCAAAGCACCTGTGGAGCAGTGTCGGGAACGGTACATCAGGGCAACCTACTGGTCTGGGATTTGAACACATGACCTTCTGATTCTGGGGCCAACCACTAGGCTACCAATGCGCCAAAATACCAATATACCCAGAGACTTGGTGATTGTAGAAAGCCCCCAAAAATGCCATCCTTCTTTCACCCTGTTCTAGAATGTTTTCCTATTTATGCTGTTCTAGAACTTCCTATCCAGGAAAGCTTTCCTCATGTCATTGACCTGCACAACATCATACCCATTTTCTATTCTAGAACATTCTTCTTGTTTGCAGTTCTTTAATATTATCAATGTTTACTCGATGGTAAAGTGTTCTCTCATTTACTGTTCTAAAGTTCTCTCCCTTTCACACTATTCTAGAATGTCCCCCTTCAATCACACAGTTCTCAGATGTTCTCTTTCAGTTCTGTTGAATCTTACCCCCATTCCTTGTTCTGGAATGATCTCCTTTTTGGCTCTTCTAAAATGTTCTCCTTCATTCAGACTGTTTTAGAACAGTCTTTCCACCAAGTCTTATGATCTATTCATTGTTCTTGCATTCTCCATCACACACTCGTTGTAATAAGCTTATCAGTTTTGGAAATTTATAAGATGGCTCTGCAGAACTGCTATTCCGGAAAGCTGGCTCAGTGCACCAGATGCTTTAGAGGAACCAAAACTCAAAAGAGGAACCCTTCCTTTTTGCCAGTCAGCAGTATTAAAAGTCAAAAATCAGGGTCAACAGAGACCAAGCTGATTCTACTTGATAATGTCTTGTGGAAACTACATTAGACACTCAGTCATACCTGAGGGTTTACGTCCAGGATGCAAGTGCGTCCGGTGTTTACTACTTCATGGATGGACTCAATCTTTGTGCCGTACAAATTGCCATCATACTCGCCGTGCTCCAGGAAGCGTCCGGCCTTGATGTCCATCTCCATCTCCAGCCGTGTCACGAACTGATACGTCTGGCCATCGCGCTCATCTTCCCTCGGCCTCCGAGAAGTGACTGAGACAGAAACAGGTATGGGAGTCTAGTATCCTTCATGTTTCCTGAATTTTATTTGGTTCCATCAAGTCTAGTTATCCATCCACTTATATAACATTTATGGGTTTAAGTACTATAAGCAATCTTATTTGTTTGCTTATGACTTTGTTTGTATATAGTTGATTCAGATCGACATTTATGTGAAAGTGACTATTCTTGTCATTGTGAAACACAACGAAATTACACCTTTGCTTTTTACCCATTCACACACACACACATGCAACAGGGGGCAGCTATTGAAAGCACTCTGGGAGCAGTGATGGGGACGGTACCTTGCTCAAGGGTACCTCAGGGTAACTTACTGATCTGGGATTCGAACCCATGACCGTCTGAGACAGTTTATTAGAGCAGTGGGGCAAAATGTATAAAAATTGATTAAATTAGGTTCATAAACCAATTTTTGTCACAAATGAGTGACAAATAACGGACTCACTTTGACTGATTTAAGTTGCCATAATACTCTTCACTCTTCAAAGAACATGTAAAACTGAATTAAACTTGGATCGTGTCTTCATTAAAGACCATAAAGCAAATCGTAAAGTATACTTCCTCACATACTTAAAGTTTGTTAAGTGTGCATCTGTGTGAATATGTAAAGGCGTGTGTGTGTACACACTCACATGGTACTGTGGTCCCATAGCGAGTGGGATGCAGCACGATCAGTCGGTTCTTCAAGCTGCGACGGCCCACTCCTTGCGCTCCAATCAGAACCAGCGTTTTTCTCTGGAATGGGGGCATACATGCCACCTCCTCATAAATCTGCAGCTCATGCCGGTCAAACTCTGCTCTCCAGCCATCAAAAAACATGGACACAGTATTTTAGGCCAGTCGCAAAATTAAACGATCAATCAATCAATCAAAAATCTTTTCCATTTCGTGTTTTACTGAGGAATGACATATTACATAGCTTACCTGCATTCCTAGCAGTCAGGTACATCATTTTTTTCTTTTTTTTACTACTCAAAGTTCCACACAAGATTCCTAACAAAGAAGAAAATGTGTGATGTCAGTGTGATGTCCATATTTGGCCGCTAGAGGGCACTTCATACACTCAGAAATCTCAAATGGTTTGTAAGATGCTACACAGTTTCTGTGTGTGTGTGTGTGTGTGTGTGTGTGTGTGTGTAATATGGTGACCATGCTTTTTGGTATATTTCATATTTTGTGAAGCAGAGTGACCAATATATTTTATCTAAAAACAAGCCATCTAGGCACACCTGTTCCATCCCAGTCCTTTGGAACAAAAGCTTTTCTTTTCTCCTCCAGAAACTGACTGGGAATGAGGCCTGTAGCTCCTCCCACCAGGTGACATGCCTGTCAAAAAATCATCCAATGAAACATCACTGCTTGAAACCAGACAAGCAAATTACCATGAATGCAAATCCAAGGCTGTAAAATCACACCTGCCACCAGTTCGGGTCCTCTCTGTTGACTATTTGCAGAATGTCCCCCCTCTTGAAAGCAAGCCCCGCCTCTTTGCAGGGGATCAGATTGTCATTGGCTGGATTGTAGTCAAAGTGTGGCTGCACATATACCTGTCAAACAGAGGCAGAGAGTTCAGTAGTGACTTCATACAGTTCATGTTTAATCTAATGGTCTGTTGGTGAGTTTACGATTCTGTTCTGTAGTTACTGAATCATTTACAGTAATAACAGAAACGTGCATAGTGTTCATTGTATAATTCAAATGTAATTCTTATATTTATTGTATAAGTCAAAGATCAATACATTAAAATAAAATGAAAATTAAGCCTGCAATTTAAGGAGCTAATCAAATTAATTAATTAATACAATCAAATTACTTTTAATATATGAACAGATATATGAAAATAAGATTGTTTTAATACATTTTGCCTACATTAATATTAACTACACCTCATGAAACAACAATGAATAATGTAGTTTACGTCAATTCAGCTTCATCATTTACACGTTTGATGTTTTATGTCATTATTCACATTAACTCAGTACACAACTTTGTAGTGGTACAAGTGTAGGTAAAACTGCTAATGGTGATCGTTTAGAAATTTAATGAGTGAAAGTGACTATTTGACACTGGGAAACACAGCATAGCACAAAGCGAAACATGCCGCAACAAAATGCATTTAATTCACACTGTGCAGCAGTGCGCAGCTGGGGAGCAGTGATGAGGACAGTACCTTGCTCGAGGACACATTATGGCAACCTACTGTCTGAATCTTTTCAAACCCAAGTCCTTCATATCCTAGGGCCTAGTCTCTAAACACTAAGGCACTGCTACACCATAAATTAAAGGGGAACATTGTTTACAATGAGTTTTAACGTCTACATAATAGTCTACAAAACAGTCATTTTTAAACCAGAACAACTGGTTCCACACAAAATCCTAAACAACATCAACCACATGGATTTAAAAAGGTATGATTGAGCATAAAAACCTTCTCAAATCTATCCTAAAATAATGACGAGCATTTAGAGGCATTAAATTCTTCAGACATCTGGTTCCTTTTGCCACCACTGTAAACAACTCTGACTAAGTTTCACAAGAACACAGAATTTCATACCAAATCATACCAAATTACTTATTTTAGTTCAAAACCATATAATTACACAGAAGCAGAACAATCAGTAATTTCAAATGAAATTTTGAAGCATTTGCAAAATTTACACTGACATGTCAGTGTGATAGGCAATAACACACATACATACATACACTCTAGCCATGCGCCTAATATCCTATCTTGTCATTTGGATGAAAAGGGTGAGGAAATAGGATTATGGATTAGGACCATCACTGAATATTGTTGGATTGTTTTATTAGACAATATATATCAATAACTGAATTTATCTGGTACACAGCCCTGCATGCACTGTGGAATGACCTGCAAGCTTTAAGGTTAAATCCAAGAAAAGAGGTAGAAAGCCATAAAAACTGGGTGTGTAAAAGCATGTTTGTGGGTGTGAGAGTGAAAGAGCGTGTGTTGTGCCCTAGATAGCATTTGAAGTGTTATTAATATGGCTCCCAGGGATCACTTTTGAGCACAAAGCATCCTGGGATACCACCAGCTGAGTGGTCGTGATGCTAATGCGCATGTGTGTGTGTGTGTGTGTGTGTGTGTGTGTGTGTGTGTGTGTGTGTGTGTGTGTGTGTATGTGTTTGGATGCTTCATATAATGGCTTCAGGAGAACAATTCCATGGTTTTCAATTCTGACTACTGGCTTTAATTTAAGTTTCTTTTAAAAATAGGTCCTTTATGGGTCTAAAACTCAGAAAAGGTAAAATACTTCTCTTTCCTCGTTCCCCTGGGAAAGTCGTGGCATTATGCCTTTAAAACACAATGGACTTTTAGGAACATGTTGTACGTTAACATTGTTTTTGCAAGAGAAGAACAAATTAATATGTGCAACTGTTCTAAAAAAAAAAAACAACAACATGTACATCCAGTGGCCATCTTTATCACCATGTAAACCACATAACTGCACAAGGCCCCAGATGTTAGTGTCCCTCCTGCTGGTCACAGCCCTAAGAGATGCCTCAACCTACACCTTAATTACCTAAAAAGTCCATGATAGCTCATGAAAGCCACCCTGAAAGGACTGTGTTGAAGTGGTTACTAAATAAAGTAAAGGACACAACAACAGTCTGAATTTAAACAAAAGAATCTGGATACAGTTACTTGGTTGTAAATGCGTCACAAATGGCTGAGGTTGCTACAGCCCCAGGACTTCAGAATCATAGCCGTGAGCTCTAGATGAGGTGGTAAACATTACCAGTCTTACAACCAAGCACCCAATCCTGTCAACATGCAAAACTGAGGCTCTACCAAGTAATTATTTGTTTTACATTAAAATCAAATGTCACCAGATATACCTTTGCTGGAGTTCCACAAGCACCAAATATGCCAGATGCTGTTTACATCTGTCATATAGCTTCATTAACTATAAACATAATCTTACATATCCTTATGCAGTCAAATCATCCAGTGAAGGATTTGCAAAAAAAAAAAAAAAAGGTTGAAAAAGTGATTTGGTGTGTGTGATACCTGTGGAGGGGCTGGGGCATCTCTGTAGCTCGGAAGTATTTTTAGGGTTATTCCTCCACTGCAGTCCTTCAGCATGTCCTGCAGCTCTGTGGGGTTGTTGCCCACTTCTTTGCCATTCACCTCTTTGATGATGTCACCCACGTGCAGAAGCCCCTGCCTGTCGATCATCCCTCCATGAATAATACGAGCGATCACCAGGTCATCCTTTTCCACCCGGAATGTAACACCCTAGCACAAAGAGACACAAACAAGCAGAATGTAAGCAGAGAAGTCCAGTGTTGCTTGCTGTTCATACATTTCCATTAGACGGTTCATAAATCCAGTTCAGTGTTATATTCTCTTCTTCTGAATGTTATTAAACTGCTCTCACAAAACATTTTGGTCAATATAAAAAATTGAGGTTTTGGTGTGATAGCACCAAGTAATATCCCTTTCAAACTATTAATAATGTGCAGATTTATCAGCTTAAAGAAGTCAAAAAACTGAACAACTGACAAGTGTTTAAACAATTTTGTAGTGAAAGCATAACTCACTAGAGGCTCTCCTGCTTTCTTGCGGATGCCAATCATTCTGACTGCATCTGCTTGCATGAGGGCATTGTTGACTGCTGCGTCATTACCCGTCTCTACAGGGGGTGGAGCCTCATAGCATTTGGATGCCACCATGTCATGGGCCTCTAACAAAGACTGGGAAAAAACAGAGCAACAACTGAATAGACAAACAGGAGAGGAGAGGAGAGGAGAGGTGAGGACAGGAGAGGAGAGGAGAGCAGAGAGAATGTACAGTATGTGATGACCAGTGTATACCTGAAAGTGAGGCTCCTGCAAGATTCTGGAAAGTTCCGCAGCACTGTCATCTCGTACACTCAGGCAATGGATGTCTCCCAAAATCTCAGTCACCAGCTCCACATTGTTCTCTTGCACTGCCTCCAGTTTAACATCCTCCAAACGCTCATGAGCCTAAAAAAACACACACACACACACACACAGCTCTTATAACATGCATTTCAGGTTTTCATTTTTATTACAAGATGTAGAATAAATCCAATAAATAAAATGAAATTAAAAAATACAACATTCCACAAAAGCCTTCAGAATATTGTTAGGAACTGCTTTGTAGCTGTTGTGAAATCTGAGAACAAGCTCTGTTTGTGTGAATGTTGTAATTAAACATTTCTTTATACATTTGGTTAAAATTCAGCAGGAACCAACTCACTTTTGACTGATATACGATACAATGTGTAGTGTGAGCAAAATTAAGCTTTCAAAGGTGCTAGATTTTGGAAAATACAGACTGTGGTTGTCAAATAATATTCTGAGTTAAATGTCTTAACACTGAATGGCTAATTTGTTTTATTATGTGGTTCTTTAGTATTAAATTTTTTTTTATTATTCAGAAGACATTTTTAAAAATACATTTATTTTAATAAATCATCCCAATGATGAATAGATCATTCACTTACTAATACTGTTGAAGGTGACAACTGTAGGTTAACTACTAATTAATAATAATACTAATAATAATACTAATAATAATACTTCTAATAATTATAATAATTAAAATAATAATAATTATTATTATTGTTATTATTATTGTTATTGTTGTTATTGATAATAATTAATATTGTTATTTTTTTCTATTTCTATTTACTCACTTTCAGTAGAATTTACTTTTACATTTGCGGCATTTAGCAGACGCTCTTATCCAGAGCGACTTCCATGTCCTAATTACAGGGACAGTCCCCTTGGAGCAATTCAGGGTTAAGGGTCTTGCTCAGGGACCCAGTGATGGTAGTGCTGGAGGTGGGATTCGAACCAGGGACCTCTTGAGCCATAGGTCCATAGGCAAGTACCCACCACTAGACCACCGCCACCATGACAATTACCATTTCTGTATGTCAACCAATAAACACCTGTACTGCCAACACCTGTGATGGGGGCATCCTACATAGATATTTGTGCTCTTTTTGGCTGCTGGTCATGGATGTGGCAACTTCCCAACAGTAGCTGAACTGAGATTGATCTTGCATTCTCCTTATAAGGCCATCACTTAAACACTGTGAATATATAGTGTGTGTGTTTGTGTGTGTGTGTGTGTGTGTGTGTGTGTGTGTGTGTGTGTGTGTGTGTTTGTGTGCATGTGTGTGTGTGTATTACCTTGGCGAGAGAGCGCACAATGGGGCTCTCCATGATGCCTTTGAGGAAGATGAGGTCAATGTCTTTGGCCCCAGTGGAGGTGGGCAACTCCCCCAGGTTATCCAAGACTTGCTGCATAGCTGAACAATAACAGAGAAAAAGTAATTACTTTCACAGACACACATACACACACACACACACAAACAGTGCCTTACCTTCAAGAAGTATTGCAACCTTCAAGATGTGCAACTACTCTATAACAATGTACAATTACAGGCTATAGAGCATCTGTTATCATGCACACACTCTACCCCATTCATCATTGGTCAGCTTTTAAACCCAAGACTATTATTGTTCTTGGAAAGTGAGAGGATGCCTGAGGAATGGAGGAGAAGTGTACTGGTACCAATTTTCAAAAGTAAGGGTGATGCAAAGCACTGTAGTGACTATAGAGGGATAAAGTTTACCAGCCACAGCATAAAGTTATGGGAAAGAGTAGTGGAAGCAAGGATGAGAAAAGAGGTGAAGATTAGTGAACAGCAGTATGGTTTCATGCCAAGAAAGAGCACTACAGGTGCAATGTTTGCTCTGGGTGTTGATGGAGAAGTACAGAGAAGGTCAGAAGGAGTTGCATTGTGCCTTTTTGGACTTGGAGAAAGCATATGACAGGGTGCCTAGTGAGTTGTGTTTTTGTATGAGGAAGCCAGGTGTGGCAGAGAAGTATCTAAGTACAGGATAAGTATAAGTTTATAAATTCAGTGTGACAGTGGTGAGGTCTACAGTAGGACTGACAGATACATTTAAAGTAGAGGTTGGATAACATCAAGGTTCAGCGCTGAGCCCATTCTTGTTTGCAATGGTAATGGACAGGTTCACAGACAAGGTTATACAGGAGTCCCCATGGATGTTTGAGGATGATATTGTGATCTGTAGCGAGAGTAGGGAGCAGCTTGGAGAGACCCTGGAGAGGTGGAGATATGCACTTGGGAAGAAAGGAATGAAAGTGAGTAGGACAAAGACAGAATACATGAGTGTGAATGAAAGGGAGAATGAAGGGAGAATGACAGAGGTGGAAGATTGTAAATACCTGGGATAAACAGTTCAGAGTAACAGCGAGTGTGGAAGAGAGATGAAAAAGAGCGTGCAGGCAGGTTGAAATGTGTGCAGGCAGGTTGAAATGGGTGGAGAAGAGTAGCTGGAGTGATCAGTGACAGTCGGATACCAGCAAGAGTAAAAGGGAAGGTATACATGACAGTAGTGAGACCAGCTATGGTATATGAGATGAAGACAGTGGCTTCAGAGCTGGAGGTGTCAGAGTTAAAGATGCTAAGATTTTGGTTGCGAATGACAAAGATGTATACGATTAGAAATGAGTATATTAGAGGGACAGCTCACATTAGGATGTTTTGGAGACAAAGTTAGAGAAGCAAGATTGTGTTGGTTTGGACATGTATAGAGGAGAGACGAGGATTATATTGGAAGAAGGATGCTGAGGATGGAGCTACCAAGAAAGAGGAAAGGAGGAAGACCAAAGAGGAGGCTTATGGATGGGAGAGAGACCTGTGCAGGTGGTCGGCTTGATTAAGGAAGATGCAGAGGACCAGAAGAAATGGAAATGGATTATCTGCTGTGGCAGCAGTCGAGAGAAGAAGAAGACTATTATTGGCCAAATGATATGTTAGTGATAGACCACTTTCACTTTCTCTGGGACCGGCATGGTAGTGTATGTGGAGTGTTTTGAGCACAGCAGTGTAGGAGTTCTTACACACATTACTGTCAATGCTAGAATAATCCCCAACCCCCCAAAAAAACATGCAGCCAAGTGCACTGAGCATAATGAGGTATTATTGCTAAATAAACTGACACATGGATACAACAAAGTAGGTGTTACTTATCAAGAGACAAAACACAATACTGTCACCCAGGCACAGAGCAGCCAGGACAGAATAAGTAACAGGAAACCACAACCACAATCACAGAAACACAGCCGAGTCACATAATAAAACATCAGGTCTATTGCAGAATCAATAAAACACCAAACAAAAGCAATTTACACAACACTTCCTACTTTTCAAACATATGTGTAATAACAATTTAATGCCTCTGGCCAGCACTTTCACTATACACATGCTCACGCGCACACACACACACACACACCCACACACCCACACATATTGCCTTGTGTTTATCTTCATGTGGGGATCTGATATCTTTATTCTGATAGGATTTCAGAAGCAAGGAACCTCACAGGGTTTTGACCACAATTTTTTGACAAACTTAAGCTGGAAAATCTAAAAGAAGGCTTATTCGAGGTAAAAGTACATTATTACTGTAGTACACATGTCACTGAAATGTCCTTATCCACATAATAAGGGAGTGTGTGTGTGTGTGTGTGTGTGTGTGTGTGTGTGCACGTTTGTGTTTATGTCTGTGAGTTTGAAAGAGAGAAGGAGAGAGAGAAAGAGAGTTTTCTATAAACCCATCATTAACTCAGTCGGTTAAAAGAACTGTTTTTCTTGTTTGTTTTTTTTTTGGTTTTTTTTGCTTTAGATACTTTTCCCATAGTTAATCTTGACCTGTTGCGATCAATTATGTTGTTGCACATCTAATGAGATCACAATACGTCACTCCTCCATCTACAAGATTAAATTAGTAGTAGTATAAAAGTGACTTTTTCCTTTGGACACAAAAGTCCTAATTTTGTAGTAAAACAGACTTAAGCTACAAAACCTGGGCCAACAATCATGCTAACATTATGAAGTGTTTCTTACAAAAGGGACATGATTCATTCAATAATAATAATAATAATAATAATAATAATAATAATAAAGAAATAAAACTATTTTTTGATGAATGAGGCTGAGATTATGTTCAGGTCTACATTTACTGTTGGAGCAAAAATATTACTGTATTTTTTGTATCACCACTAATTTAATTTATCCATTTACTGTAGCATTGCTAGCTGCCTTTTACATTGCTTCTAAGGTTTATTATGAACAGAAAAACAGAAATGATCGAAAATACAGTACTGTGCAAAAGTTTTAGGCAGGTGTAAAAAAATACTGTAAACAAAGAATGCTTTCAGAAATATAAATAATGATTGTTTATTTTTATCAATTTACAAAATGCAAAGCGAGCGAACAAAAGAAAAATCTAAATCAAATCAATATTTGGTGTTACTACCTTTTGCCTTCAAACCAACATCAATTCTTCTGGCCCCCACAGAGCCCTGATCTCAACATCATCCAGTGTGTCTGGGATTGCATGAAGAGACAGAAGGATGTGAGGAAACCTACATCCATAGAAGATCTCTGGTTAGTTCTCTAAGATGGAACAACCTACCAGCCGAGTTCCTTCAAAAACTGTGTGCAAGTGAACCTAGAAGAACTGATGCTGATTTGAAGGCAAAGGGTGGTCACACCAAATATTGATTCAATTTCTCTTTTGTTCATTCACTGCATTTTGTTGATTGATGAAAATAAATGATTAACACTTCCATTTTTGAAAGCATTCATTGTTTACAGCATTTTTTCACACCTGCCTAAAACTTTTGCACAGTACTGTAACTTCAGTTTTTAATATTACATTAATATAACATAAATCATTAAAAAATCACAAAGATCACAAATTTTTTTTTTCAGTATTTAAGTATTTAACAATTTGGTAATATTATGTATATGATATAAACGACCATCCTCATATTCTATAAAAATTAGTTTAAATGTGTGTTTGTGTGTGTGTGTGTGTGTGTGTGTGTGTGTGTCAGGATCACATAAGGCCTAATCAAGATCCTCAAGTAGATGCCTCTGAGTCTCACGGTGTTGTTGCTGTTTATTTTACTCTGTAAATATGTCTGTTAGAAAGACAACTAGCAGAGTCTATACAGCGGATACAGAGGATAAAACTGTCAGGAAGCTTAGAGCAGAAAATTATTGCATGCAAAAGTCTGGACAACCCTTGACAAATGATGTGTTGATTTTCTAAGTAAAATATGACAAATTGTTCCATTTTAATTATGTTCTACATATTTGAAGTTTATTAATTTATGGAAAAAACTAACTGTATGTATCTGCAACGTTAGTTGACATGTAACTAACATGTAATTACTTCCACTTAAATTAAAACATGTTCATTAAAAAATTAAAACATGTTATCTGACCAAAGGTGCCCACACCTTTGCATAGTACTGTATGTATGGAAATCATGCACTAAAATTTCAATGTCTTCCCTTTTAAGTGTGTATAAACACAACTAACATGCAAGCTCAGAGATTTTGTGCTTCACAAACCACACTGAGAGTCCAGGCTTGTGCAAACAACACATATTGCATGTAATGGGCAAGTGTTGTGATATGCCAAGGACTGTAACCTGTCCTCCGATTCTGTGTACCGTGTGGAGGGCACGTTCACATGTTTTAAGAATGGTTGGGTGAATGAAGGTCCAGAGTAAGAGAATCTCAGACCAGAACCTCATGTACATTCTAATCATTGAACTAAAACCACAGCATCTTTTTTGATTTCAGAATATGTTAATGTATACTCTGTGCCACTAGAATATATAAATTGTTAGTATACAACTAAACTACAAGTCTGAACTCCTTCCTGTCTGCAGAAAAGTTTATATTGCCTACAGGGAACAAAGTTTTACATTGTATTACATGAAGACATGAAGGAAAATCACGAAAAATAAAATCTGTCATAACTTTTGTCCAGGGCACATTTTATGTTTTAAAGTTCAGTGAAGCTATGCAGCAAACAACCAATAAATGTGCATTAAAATGTGCAAAAACGTGTGTTCTCTGTTTATTGTAAATGTTCTTCAAAATCAACAGAGCTGTAGATGAACAGCTTGACTGCAAACAGCCTTACTGTAGAGGCTGGTGCTGACATGCCAGAGTGAACTCAATGACACTTCTTCGAACTCAATCTGAGAGATGAACGCTGGCCTCTGCAAGGGTCATGTCAAGGTCATGGTCTGACAGAGCATTAGCTTTGCAAGTCAAACTAAATCAATCAACACAGGCCTCTTCAATGGAGCATGGCTTAGAAACTCTGAGCATTTTAACTGAACTGCCTTCGTTCCTTTCCTCTTTTCTGCCATTCTGTCAGTGACACGTGGCAAAGTAAAAGACCACCATAAGCCACACACACACATTCTCAGATCTGCACAGTTGGTCGCCACAAATCTGGAATCCCATATCTCACCCTCCTCTTTCCCCTCCCCAAGTGAGAACTATCTGCTGTCTAAGAACTTTACAGGGGTGAGAAATGTGGGTTCCTCACTGATAGAATATTTCAACAAGCACTTCCAGCTAATATCAGCACTGACAGCAACATGGAAAAGCTCCAGATTGGCAAACAAGACTGTGATTCCGCTCATACTCTTAGTCTAAAACAACAACCCAGACAATCAAAATGATAAGAAGGGTTTAAACCTGTCTTGGAAAGTGTGACTATGAAGTTACCCTTTTACTGGTGCCAACTTTTCACAATTTATAAAAACAGTTTAATAAAAATAAAAGAAAATAAAAATAAATCTATGCCATAACCAGTGATGAGGAAGGGAACCTCAGGATCAGCTAGTGGCCTGAGATTCAAACCCACAAAACCACTTGGCCACCGCTGCCCTAATTTTTTATTTCTACTAGGCATAATAATATATAGCACATATAGTATCTAAAAACACATTTTTCTCAGTTACTAACCAAATTATTAACTAATAATAATAATATTATTATTTTAGTACTATATTTTAAGGTAAGTAATATCTTGGACAATGATCTTTCATTCCGTGTTCTTTAATCTGCAAAGCAAGAGTGATTATATGCAATGGTGATTTTGATGAAATAATGGTACATTAAAAAGGTTTTTCCACTACTTTGTCTATGTTCTGTCAGTGCTGCATGATTTCTTGACTATGATTTCTATAAATGTTTTATCTTATAGTTAAAACATAATTATAATTACCAAATAATGCTTTTTTCAACTTTTTGCAAGAGAGCTTTTGTTTTAGTGAAATTAGGCACTTCAGACATCTGGTTCCTTTTACCACCACTGTGGAATATAATAACTAAGCAATTTTTTCTGCAATAAAGCAAGTCTGTTAATATAACGGTTGAAACGCATGAATTAAACTTTGATATGACAGTCTGACAATATGCTTCTCTAATCTTGGGTAAATTATGTCACTTCTTTCATTTAGAATTAACCTAAGGGTCATTCTGACGTGTGCAAACTAACCTAACTTGTGCTAAGAGCCAGAATTAACAATAAGCAAACAAGCACTGCTGCACTTCATGCTGATGCCATTAAGTTACATGTTGGGTATTTCCAGACTGCTTTTGTTGAAGTACAGGAACTGACCTGCCATCTACAGGAATTCCCTCCTATTTCCCCACCATTCTTGACTTCATGTCATAGCTTCCCATCTTTTATGTTTAATTTGCAGATTTTATTTGCTGATGAAATATTTTTCTTGGTATGAGATTGGCTCATCTGTAATATTTTCCACAGTAATGCATAGTTGCTCTATGCTCAAGTTAAACTTTGAGCATTTTCAAACTATTACACTTACACTTAAGGCCTTGTACAGTATATTTTGGTATCAACCCTGTTGTACTTTAGTCATTCACATGGCTAAAGAGAGAAGCTGCTAATTTCTTGTATGTGTCTGATTTTATCTTGATCCTTTTGTTCAGCTGGAGGCTTCAGTTTTTTTTGCTGTAGCCCACACCTCAAACCTTGAATCATCATCCTTCTGTTTACGACCTTGTGAGAAGTTAAAAATAATAAACTTCGGTTTCTATGTTGGCAAACGTTTGATGCATCAAGAGAAGAAAAAAATTTTTTTTTAAAAACTTTTGATCAAAATTTACATTCATGGTATTTAGCAGATGCTCTTATCCAGAACGACTTACAGGTCCTGATTACAGGGACTGTCTCCCTGGAGCAACTTGAGGTTAAGGGTTTTGCTTAGGAACCCAAGTGTGCGACCTCTTGGCCTATAGGTGAGTAGACCACCACCATCCCATATAAAAAATTGGCACCTTAACTTTCTTCCTTGTTGATTAAAGAATTTTATACAACAATTACTAACAACAATGCTTTCCTGGAAATAAGTATTACAAATGCATAGCCAATATAAAGACACAGCAAGTCTGCAAGTCCCAGTGTCACTTTCACACTCACGGGGTTAAAAGAAGGGTTCAAAGGTTAGACCATGTGTCGAGTGGAACCAATCTGACAACTTGATGTGTCATCTGTGTTCCTAAGAAAGAATCACACAAGAGCAGTGAGGACATCACTGCAGTCACAAAGCTGTGTTGCTTATCCAACAATTGCGCAACTTAAATCCAGTCCAAAACTGCATGTTTACACTATTCTAAAAGGGAAAACTCACTGCTTTATTTTAATACATATTTTTTTTTTGTTATTAAAATTATAATTAAGCTATTTATTGGCTATTAAATATTTCAAAAGATGTTTATGCTTCAGAAAGAATTTGAAGATTTTGTGCATTCGTTCTATTTTTTTAAAGGTTCATTTTTAATATTGCTTGTGTCCTTATATTTCTTCATATTTCCAAACTGGAAGCTCCAAGCCTCTCATGATCAAATGTTTAGTATTAATATCTCAACAACTATTCTGCTCCATTAAATGTTCTATTAATGTATGTTTTGTGTTGGAATTCCAGTAAACTTGAGTAAAGGACATTGTTGGGCCCCTATGTACTAAAACCTTCCACAGACACGTTCATACTTTAAACATTTCCCTCCTACTCAAACTGGTTTTTGTTTTGGTTGGATTACCTTTACTCCTACTTGAGACATTTCGTCAGTGAAGCAACATCACCTTCACTGTCTGCTCTACCTCTGCTGTTACCCATGCAAATCTTCTGTTAAAAAAATACAAAAAAAGATTTGAAGTCAAAACTAAAAAAGGTCTAACCTCGTGTGGAATCCGCCCCTTCGGCCGGCTGTGCGGCTCCCTCTCCAGTGACCTCTGTGTCTGGTGGAGAACCAGCTCTGTTTGAGAACGTTTCACCCACCGCTACAACCATCTCGTTTACTGTCAAACCGCTCTGACCCTGACCACACACACAGCTACCTGGAACACACTGACCCAACAGCCTATGAGGTGATGCTGGAACTAACAGACTATACAGAGAAAGAAAGAAGAAAAAAAAAAACAGAAAAGAAAAGGGAGACTGAAACAGTAATACAGAAAAGAAAAGGATCCAGAGATTTAAACGACAGCCAGCTTTCCACAGATGTGAGTACATGCATTCATTTCCACTGACTGACCTGTTACATTAATACTACACAAACACACACCAAAACACACCCACACGCGCACACCCCTTGCTGTAAACTCCTAATCCCACAATCCTCTCCTGCTGTTTAGAATACCAGTAGATCCACCCCCTCAGTAACTGCCCATCAACTACCCTCCCATCTATCCTCCAAAGCCACCATACCTTATGTAAACCTTCTTATATAAGACCATGTTACAGCAAGAGCAGGCCAAGGATGTCAGATCACACTCCATCTTTCTTCAACACACCTCTCACACAAACTCTTTTTCTCTCTCTCTCAGTCACAGGCATAGATTTCATCAGTCCACTTCCCAGCATGAACATTCTTCCACCCACTGTTGTGGATTATGTACACTCTAAATGTCACTGGATAGAAAGTGACAGCTTTTATTTGGCTAATGGGTTTTACTTTCAACCTTAGGTTTGTTCAAGAATTTTGCTAGATAAAGACCTTCAAGCACCTTATAATACCCTTTTAAGTACCACTATGCACTTTAAAGGGTATTTGAATAATTAAAAATGAGTTTATTAACAGGTGTCAATTCAATCCTAAACAAGAAATAATTAATAATCACTTTTTACATAGATAAAAATGGCCTGTATTATCTGAAGAACCTGAGATAAAGCAAAAAAGTTATGATGAATGTAGAAGAAATAAAGTCAGAAGACAGCAAGATCTTTTGCAGCATAGTAGTAAGTAAGCTCGTTGTTTGTCATGCTTTGTGTCCTCGTTCCCATTTTTTATTTATGCATCAACTGCTGACTAATGATTTTTGAAATGCTTCTTGCCTTAAAAATACTAATAAACCTGTTTTAATATGCGAGAATATGGACAAAGAGATTAATCAAATTGTATTCTATTAACCAACATTAAAGTAAGGAATGCTTTTTTCCTTTTTCCCCATAAAGGTATCGTTTTAGAGATACGAGGTTTCGTTAGGACACTAAGCACTTCTCCATGTTTTAAAAAGTTATATCAAAGGGAACACAGAAGGACACAATATTATAAACAGAAACCTGATGTCTTGAAATTTATTGTATGTTAATTATGCATTTTCAATTTTTTTAGTAATACCTGGCACAATGCTGCCTGAAAAAATCTGTTTTGTATGAAGCATATAATGATACACTGGTTTAAAATGTACATCCACTGTTATTACAGTGAATTTGTGCTTCATAGGCAATGTGAGATGGCCACAATATGGAATAATAAAGCAGATCAGCATCTAAAACAGCTCTAATTATTTAGAGAACCTGTTTAGAAGTTTTATCTCGCACTTCATCTAAAACACATGAACATGAAACCTCAACAGAGCCTTTTCTGACTCATTTTGAAACCACTCAGAAAAGTTAACGTGAGAGGATCCACTCCAGCACTCCAATGATATCCAGAACCCAGCTCTGGGGTCAGCACAAGTTCTAAAATTATTTTTATCTATGCCTGGACCACGAGCTGTAAAGTCTGGCCTCAGATCAGCTCTTAGAAGGTGAGCTCTACACATGCACAGCTGTGCTGTAAGAGGATATGAACTGTCCTCCCTAATCCAGCTACCCTCCCCCACATCTATCTCTCTCTCTCTCTCTCTCTCTCTCTCTCTCTCTCTCTCTCACTCTCTCTCTCTCTCCTCTCTCCCTCTCTCTCCCCTCTCCCTCTCCATCTCTCCCCTTCCCCCCACTAGCTAGGACTGATGTAAATCTGAGTGGGATTTTAATCCCACCACAAAAGCATGGGATTACAGAATTTACTGTATGCATCTTGGACACAGCTAGACTACCATTTCAGAATCTCTATGGTCTTTAAGGACACGCTCATTTTATCTATAGGAGTTATTATATTTTATACCATTTAAAAATTGTTATCACTTTATTACATAATTACAATTTTGAAATTGGATTTAACTCTGCTCCTTAGATTGTTTTCCATTTATGTCAATTTATTTTTTCTCTGTTGCAATAATAGTCACTATTATCAAACTCCAATTATAACATCTTTTCTTTTACTTAAAAACAAGTCTCCCCGCGATAGGCTGGCGACCTGTCCAGGGTGTGTCCCCGTCCTTCGCCCTGTGTGAGCTGGGATGGACTCCAGCACCCCCCCGCGACCCTAATTAGGACAAGCGGCCCAGAAAATGACTAAAACTGACTAAAAACAAGTCAGAGCTGAACATTGTTTGGCCGTTCAAGATTTGAGATAAACACCATTAATTGCTTCATTATCTAATTAAAGGTTTTGAAGATGTACCTGTAAGAGTACCAATCTAACTATAATTTCGAACCCTTTTTTCTGAAAGATACAGTGAGAGTGCATGTAATATTGTGAAGAAACAAGTATAACCACTGACCTAGATTCAGGTAAATTAGACTGGTATGTTATTAATCCCAGTAACCATTTTAGTAGATAGACTTTAATATACACATAGTATAAAAAGCAATGTGCCCAAACAGCCTATACAGCAGCATAAAGAGTTATCCCAGAACCTCCACATCAGGTCCAGGCCCCATGGCTCTAATGCATTTGAACGACATTGACGTTTCTTCTCAAGGTAAAATCCCATCCATCCATCCATCCATCCATGGATGGATGGATGGATGGGATTTTTTTTTTCCATTTTCTCCCGCTTATCCGAGGTCGGGTCGCGGGGGCAGCAGCTCCAGCAGGGATGCCCAGACTTCCCTCTCTCCGGCCACTTCTTCCAGCTCCTCCGGGCGGATTCCAAGGCGTTCCCAGGCCAGCCGAGAGACATAGTCTCTCCAGCGTGTCCTGGGTCTTCCCCGGGGTCTCTTTCCGGTGGGACGTGCCCGGAACACCTCACCAGGGAGGCGTCCAGGGGGCATCCTGATCAGATGCCCGAGCCACCTCATCTGACTCCTCTCGATGCGGAGGAGCAGCGGCTCTACTTTGAGCCCCTCCCGGATGGCTGAGCTTCTCACCCTATCTCTAAGGGAGAGCCCAGACACCCTGCGGAGGAAACTCATTTCGGCCGCTTGTATTCGCGATCTCGTTCTTTCGGTCACTACCCACAGCTCGTGACCATAGGTGAGGGTGGGAACGTAGATCGACTGGTAAATTGAGAGCTTTGCCTTCTGGCTCAGCTCCTTCTTCACCATGACGGACCGATGCAGAGCCCGCATTACTGCAGAAGCTGCCCCGATCCGCCTGTCGATCTCCCGCTCCATTTTACCCTCACTCGTGAACAAGATCCCAAAATACTTAAACTCCTCCACTTGGGGCAAGGTCTCACTCCCAATCCTGAGAGGGCATTCCACCCTTTTCCGACTGAGGACCATGGCCTCAGATTTAGAAGTGCTGATTCTCATCCCAGCCGCTTCACACTCGGCTGCGAACCGATCCAGAGAGTGCTGAAGGTCACGGCATGATGAGGCCAACAGGACAACGTCATCTGCAAAAAGCAGAGACCCAATCCTGAGCCCACCAAACCGGACCCCCTCAACGCCCTGGCTGCGCCTAGAAATCCTGTCCATAAAAGTTATGAACAGGATCGGTGACAAAGGGCAGCCCTGGCGGAGTCCAACCCTCACCGGGAACAGGTCCGACTTACTGCCGGCAATGCGGACCAAGCTCTGACACCGGTTGTACAGGGACCGGACAGCCCTTAACAGGGAATCCGATACCCCATACTCCCGGAGTACCCCCCACAGGAGCCCCCGAGGGACACGGTCGAATGCCTTCTCCAAGTCCACAAAGCACATGTAAACTGGTTGGGCAAACTCCCATGCACCCTCCAGGACCCTGCTAAGGGTGTAGAGCTGGTCCACTGTTCCGCGACCTGGACGAAAACCACATTGCTCCTCCTGGATCTGAGGTTCGACTATCCGACGGACCCTCCTTTCCAGGACCCCTGAATAGACTTTCCCCGGGAGGCTGAGAAGTGTGATCCCTCGATAATTGGAACACACCCTCCGGTCCCCTTTCTTAAAGAGGGGGACCACCACCCCGGTTTGCCAATCCAGAGGCACCGTCCCCGATGTCCATGCGATGTTGCAGAGGCGTGTCAGCCATGACAGTCCTACAACATCCAGAGCCTTGAGGAACTCTGGGCGGATCTCATCCACTCCCGGAGCCCTGCCACCAAGGAGCTTTTTGACCACCTTGGCAACCTCGACCCCAGAGATGGAAGAGTCCACCTCGATGTCCCCAGGCTCTGCTTCCTCCTCGGAAGGCATGTTGGTGGAATTAAGGAGGTCTTCGAAGTACTCCCCCCACCGACCCACAACGTCCCGAGTCGAGGTCAGCAGCGCACCATCCCCACTATACACTGCGTTAACCGTGCACTGCTTTCCCCTCCTGAGACGCCGGATGGTGGACCAGAATTTCCTCGAAGCCGTCTGGAAGTCCTTCTCCATGGCCTCTCCAAACTCCTCCCATGCCCGAGTTTTTGCCTCAGCAACCACCAGAGCCGCATTCCGCTTGGCCTGTCGGTACCTATCAGCTGCCTCCGGAGCCCCACTGGTCAAAAAGGCCCGGTAGGACTCCTTCTTCAGCTTGATGGCATCCCTCACCGCTGGTGTCCACCAACGGGTTCTAGGGTTGCCACCGCGACAGGCACCGACCACCTCCCGGCCACAGCTCCGGTCAGCCGCCTTGACAATGGAGGTGCGGAACAAGGTCCATTCAGACTCAATATCCCCCACCTCCCCCGGGACGTGGTTAAAGCTTTGACGGAGGTGGGAGTTGAAGCTTGTCCTGACAGGGGACTCTGCCAGACGTTCCCAGCAGACCCTCACGATACGTTTGGGCCTACCAGGTCTGACCGGCATCCTCCCCCACCAACGAAGCCAACTCACCACCAGGTGATGGTCGGTTGACAGCTCCGCCCCTCTCTTTACCCGAGTGTCCAAGACATGGGGCCGCAAGTCTGATGACACGACCACAAAGTCGATCATTGAACTGCGGCCTAGGGTGTCCTGGTGCCAGGTGCACATGTGGACATCCTTATGCCTGAACATGGTGTTCGTTATGGACAATCCGTGACGAGCACAAAAGTCCAATAACCAAACACCGCTCTGGTTCAGATCGGGGGGGCCATTCCTCCCAATTACGCCCTTCCAGGTGTCACTGTCATTACCCACGTGAGCATTGAAGTCCCACAGCAGAACGATAGAGTCACCAGGAGGGACGCTCTCTAGCGCCCCCTCCAGAGACCCCAGAAAGGGTGGGTAGTCCAGAATGCTGTTTGGCGCATAAGCGCAGACAACACTAAGGACCCGTCCCCCGACCCGAAGGCGGAGGGCCGCCACCCTCTCATCTACAGGGGTAAACCCCAATGTACTGGCGCCAAGCCGTGGGGCAATAAGTATGCCCACACCTGCTCGGCGCCTCTCACCGGTGGCAACTCCAGAGTGGAAAAGAGTCCAGCCCCTCTCAAGGAGACTGGTTCCAGAGTCCAAGCTGTGCGTCGAGGTGAGTCCAACTATATCTAGCTGGAACTGCTCAACCTCGCGCACTAGCTCAGGCTCCTTCCCCACCAGTGAGGTGACATTCCCTAGAGCCAGCTTCTGCAGCCGAGGATCGGACCGCCAAGGCCCCCGTTTTCGGCCACCGCCCAGCTCACAATGCACCTGACCTCTTTGGCCCCTCCCACAGGTGGTGAGCCCATGGGAAGGGGGACCCACGTTGCCTCTTCGGGCTAAGCCCGGCCGGGCCCCATGGGTGAAGGCCCGACCACCAGGCGCTCGCCAGCGGGCCCCACCTCCAGGCCTGGCTCCAGAGGGAGGCCCCGGTGACCCACGTCCGGGCGAGGGAGAACGTCTTCCAAGGTTTTTATGCATCATCAGAGGTCCTCTGAACCGCTCTTTGTCTCTTCCCTCACCTAGGACCTGTTTGCCTTGGGTGCCCCGGGGCATAAAGCCAGGGGCATAAAGCCCCGGACAACATAGCCCCCAGGATCATTGGGACACGCAAACCCCTCCACCACGATAAGGTGGTAAGGTGATAAGGTGATAAGGCCCCTCCTTGAACCGCCACCTTATCGTGGTGGAGGGGTTTGCGTGTCCCAAGGTAAAATCCCATCTGCCTGAAATTCACATGCTTCTAAATTTGTTGCAGTTATACTTTATTATGACCACTGCTTAAGCCCATCAATGCCACAAATTTTGTCAACATCAACTGGATAGCATAACATATTTCTGATAAAAACACACAGTTAGTGGGGCTTGTTTTAATGCAGATGGTAGGACGTAGAGGTAAATATTGTCATCATTATATTTCCTATCCACTGGAGATCAATCAAAAATCTGAAAATGTTTTAAAGGGTGACCAAAGCCATTACACTAGAAGATTAGAGCAAAACCATGAATTTTGCTTTTTAAATAAAATTTGATTAATGGTGCTTAAAATGACCACGGATAAGAATTAAGATAAATAACTCTAAAGTAATTGTTGGGTTTGTTTAAGCTTTTAAAAAAATATTTTGTACACACACAAAAACACATAAGATGATTTGAGGCCATAGCATAATCCAAGAGCAGAGCATGGTACAATATTAAGCAATATAAGCATATCTTCAGCCAAGCCCCAAGGAAATTATTACTGAATACAATATTAGTCAAGTTCAGATATTTCTCATCAAAATTGTCCGTATTAGAAGTTTAGTGAATGTTTTGCATTGGAACTGTGTCGGTTAAAGTTAACAGATTGAAAACTAGTTCATTTGAGGCAAGAAGGACTAGTCTGGCCGGCAAAGCACCTAAATGTGCATGAACCTTAATCTGTCAATCTTTAGATCACTGAAAATCATGTTAAATATGGTGTGCCAAAATGTACCACAGGAAAACTATTCTTCACTTTAAACTGTAAATTGTTTGACATTGGAACGTCCATCTACATTGTGGAGATCTGCTAAGCTGTATTTTATTGCTAGTTCAACATCAAGCATCTTCCATGTTTTCAACCAATCAAAAGCTAATAAACTTCAGAAAAAGAGCCTTGCAACCAGTCAACATTAGTAGCCCTTCTGCCTCTGAGTTTCTACCTGTGATCATTGTAGTCTGGAAATGGACCTCCAGCTGTGAACACACTGAAATGACTCAATTGAACCCTCAGAGAACATCATAAAAAAAAAAAAACACACAACACACACACAATTTTTAATTTTAATTCATTACAATTTTCTTTTTTTCATTTTGAACTTTTATTCTATCTATCTATCTATCTATCTATCTATCTATCTATATATATATCAAGCTAAAAACAACAAAAATGAACTAACGTCAACAACTTTTAAATGAACAGTGTATGGTTAACCTGACGCTGCTGAAGCATTGTATCTATTAAAGAGCAATACAAGGAAGAGAAGGATATACTTTATTATTTTACTTCTGCAGCATCTATACACTTTTACTCAGGTAGACATTAGAAACCGTGCTCACATTTTCACTTAGATTTCTCTATGCTTTTTCTACCCCTGGTGCTAAAATGAAAGTGGAGATATAAATGATATACTACATCAGATGTTCATTAATAGCCAAACAGGGCCTGGAAAGGTTTTATAATAATAAATAAATCCCTCAGCTGTAGAACGCCTCGGGACATCTGTTTCCTGAACATTGAGCTTGAGCGAAAGCTCAAAATGAACAGCATTATGTTGTATCGCAGCAATGCAGGTAATACGGGCTGTATCTAAAGTACAGTCTCATCCAGTCAGTAACTCTGAAAAACTTGGTTGTTTTTGCTTTTTTTTTCTGTCTTTCCTTTACTGCCTATTGGCTGTTTCTTTATATTCCTCTGGGGAAATTTCCTGAATGATTCTGGTTTGTCCCAATAGACCAGCAGGATTCCTGAGAATGTCACACACACACACACACACACACACACTAGAAGAACACCCTTAACTTACTTCTTCCTGGTGATGATCACACCCTGTGCACACCCCTTCTGGAAAACACTGAATCTACACACAGAAAGAAAAGATATTAGGCCATTACACATCTAACACACATCTCATACACACACACTCACACACACAAGGTTGGTTCCCTTCCCCAGCTGGGACGGAGACTGTCACTGCTCTGCTAACAGCACAATACCCCAATTGTGCCATTACTGACCTGACGCTCAGGGATGTGTGGCACTGAGCTGCTTTTAGCAAAGAGCCAAAAACCCACACAGACACTTTTACTGAGTATGGCTTCTTCTCCTACACCACAAATGCCACTGGATAAACTTTCAGCATTTGCTTAAGTTCCTAGAACAGCATGAGTTACTTTTTCTTAGACGCAGTTAAAATCACACTCAAAATGCCACAAAAGTGTAAAATTGCTTCAATGCAAACTGGGCATTCAGCTGCACCGTTTCAAGAAATAAATGTCAAGCTTTGTTCAAATGTAAAAGTGAAAAATGACTCCTGTGGATTGTTGTAGTTTTCAGCCCACCACAATGCACATGCTTTAGCCCCGCCAGTCCCATTGGAGAATTCATTTCTTTATTCAAATCACGGTGATTTAGTGACGCACTGAAGCATTTACTAAAGAACTTTAATCCAATCCAGTCGTTGTGAGGTTGGACATTTACATCATCAGTCTCACAGCCAAATTCACAGCCTCTTACTGAAAGTCATTTGGGGCGGTAACCATATTGCCCCCGCCGTGGTTGCCAGGCAGCAAAGGGAAGGGCGGTTCGTTTGAGAAGGATTAAAATGTATGGGATTAAGAGGAACTTCTGTTTCAGCAGCTCAAACAGAGTATAAATGCTCAGTGGCCAACAAAAATGAAATGTTCAGCCTGGAGGCAATATGGCTCTCTGAGTTATTGTCAATGTTTCTTTGAGTCTCTGGAAAGAATTATTGTAGGGGAATTTCGCTCTCCATCAGTCCCTTTCTTTGACCAAGGCCTCTTAAAAACAAATCTTTCACAAAACATCACAGCACTCATTTTCTGAGGATTATAGTGGGTTTTTTTTTCCTTTTTAAGTACTTCCACACAAGTATGACAGTGTTCACTGTAAAGGTTAAACATGGAGAACACCAACATGCAAAAATTGTTTCCATGGCTTCTCAGCAAACACAATAAAAATAAATGTAAACCTAATTCTAGTTTGGTGGTTTGTGTGCAGCAGTGATGCACAACAATTGCAATTAGACAAACCTAGTGACGACTGCGTGTTATCTTAGATCTTAACTAAAGGTATTGTTCTATTAATGATTATTATAATACATTCTATAATAATAGAGTATAACACTCTTACAACAGCATAGATACCAGTAGACATGACGGTCAGGTCTCTTGGATTAGCTATAAGAACTGGCTTTTTGGTCTCTTAGTCATGAAAGTAAATAATTTGGGCATCACATACATATAAATTTCATACATAAACAAAAATGTGAAAATCCTGTTCTCGCGTTTCTTGGCGTTTTATGTCACATGATCACACACTGAATATATGGATTTTATACACTTATACATATACCTTCTTACTTTTATTGAAATTAGAATAGTGTGGTGATTTTGTTCACTTAACCAGGAGGACAAGTAAAGTCAAGGAACAGCTAATCAGCAGTCACACACAACAGGAAAGTTTCCCGAATGGAACCATTCATTTCAGTGCAGAAACTGAGGGGAAGGATATTATTTCGTGAAGCATGTAGGCGTGTTTAAATAGCGCTACACGCCTACATGTCTGATCTTTTGAAGGCTCAAACAGCCAGTGTCTGGGCTTGGCTTTCGCTAATTTCTACAGGTTTTTCAACAACCATGCTTCTTTTTAATCAAGTATGGGTGACTGGTATATCCATAGGCCAAAATGATGCCTTAATTTCTCATGTCTTTATATTTACCATGAATTTCGTACAGCCAATTGTGTTCTGCCTGACCACCAAACTGTTATTGTGGTGTGTGGTGCAGTTATTTATTATTTTTTTTGGGGGGGGGGGTTCAGACTAAATAAAACGTCCTGACAAGCATTTTACAGTTAGATTTACGGTTTGGCTCAACCCTTCCCTCTAAAAGACTCATCAACTAAAGAAAGAGATGTTCTACAACAAAACTACAAAAATATCGACAACTATAACTCATGGTCAAATGGTTATACTGAGCTTTTGCTCAGGTGTTTAAAAATCAACAACAAAAGAGATAAGTAATTGCACAAAAGGAAGAGCAGAGGAATCACACAACCTCAAATATGCTTCAGGGGCCTCATTTGTTTAGTACAGTCATTTAGATTAAGCCTATATGCATTTGCTTTTGATTTCTCTCAGTGGTCTACAAAACGAATTTGTAGCCCCGAATCCACCAGCAGCCAAAACATCATTGGCATCCTTGTGTGAGATACAGTCCCAAAGACATGTGGAAGGATTAGTGAATATGGGCAAATGTTACACAAACAACACGCATTTGGCTCTCAGTCTCAGCACAGCAAATGGTACCGTCCAGCTTCCCCCTCCCACAAACACACACTTACATACAGGGAGAGATATGCTGGGTATATAGGTCAGTTTGCATGACCAAGCATGCTGAAATAAGAGGATTACACCACTCCTGGCAAGACAGACCATGCTACAAAAATCAAATAAAAAAGGGTTAATAACATAAACACCTAGTAACAATAATATTATTAATTAAAGTGATCAAATGTGATTAGTATTATTTCAACTATGTTCGTTAAAAATATGGTTATAAATTGCAAAGCTGATTTATTGTGATTATCTGATATGGACGCATCATATTTTACTGTTGATGTCGCTCTTTTCAGCGTCTTCCTGATTTGCTCTTTCGTTTGGTCTGAATGTTCTCAGGGTAGCTCATCCACTCCACATGCCTTAAGGAGTTATGCATGACAACCAACCACATCATGCGACCACTCCACGCCTCTCCAAAGCTCATTTCTTACAGCCTCTCACGAAAGACAGAGGGGCAAAGAGGGAGGGAAGGGAAGGGAAAGAGACAGATGGACTAAGAAAAGGGCTGATAAGTGAAAAAGCAGACAAAGGGGCAACAGGATGATGTAAACATGGCTGAACATGTTTGCAGTAGCACTGTAAGCGGAAAAGGAGAGCATTTATCACTCATAATTACAGCAGAGCGAAATACTCTAAAAAGCAAGTGATGGCTAAATGCTAAATAGAGTCCAAAGTGATGTAACATCCTCTTTTCTATAGGAAGGTAGTGAATTTTTATAATCCATTTACAACACACCTTGATGGGAACAACACTGTTGCTTGATTGTAGCGCTGTCATTACTATTTGATTAAAATCTGTTTTCGTGTGTATTCTTAAACAATGGGCTTAGTGATTAGACATTAAATAATTAACAGAGTCTCTGCTTCTCCAAACATTAGAAGCTGTGGTGAGCAGGCTGATGATTCTCCCAAGAGGGTTCTGTTAGCAATCAAGTCGTTTTTGAGAGCATCACCCACATCAGTACAATCTTATAAGTGCATGTATGCCTGAAGTGGCATCTTAGCACACAGGTAACAGCCATTGTGCCCAGTACTGTAGCAGGCTGCTCTAATAGTATTTAGCCTCAAGATTTACTGTAAAATTGAAACATCTAGAGTAAATTATATGCCCCTTGAATGTTCATGTCTAAAAACTCCCAGACATAGCATTAAACCCAGGGGGAGTTAGTACATATCACTATTATATGATATAATACATAGTCTTAAATGTGGCTGCTCTTAATATAAAGATGAAAATATGAATTATTACATTGTTGTGATAATTCAACAAATAAGTCCTTACTCCTCACTGAAACCTGCTTTGTTTCTACATTTCTACTGGCTGAAGGAATTTTATCAGCAACCAATATAGTATTAATGATAAGTAACATTACAATAAAATTGGAATGAGTATAATGCTTTAGGATAATGCAGCGCTTTGCTTCTTTGACTTCTGTCAAAAGCATCCTTTCAAGGAATCCAGCTAAAATCCCAAAGTTTGTGGCTAAAATACTACATTTATTGAAAACACTTATTTCTGGTGAACCATCAAAAACCTTTCTCCTCTCTCAGTGGTTAAAAAATGCTCTTGGATGGATGGCCACTCTCAAACCAGCCAATATGGCCAGTTTGTTTTCATCTGCACAAACCATTACTGTGTCAGTTTCGCCATTATCAGCAAATTTGTTTGTGGACAGTGTGTAATCATCCTTTGTGAAAATGTATACATCCCCTCTGTTTCTTCTGAAATCAGAGACATTTATAAGGAGACTGCAAGTACTGGGGCCTTACACTGCTCTAGACAATGCAGGCATTGGGCATGCTGACCTTGTGCTCATGTTCAGCTGCTCTGAAACCCATTCTTTTGCTTTTTTTTATTGATTAATTCATCTTTGGTAAATGTTATAAAAATGGGGCATCTATGCTGTGTGTACCTGAACTCCATAACCAAAAGAGGTGTCCGGATACTTTTGGACAAGTAAAGTAGTTATGGCCCCGCCCTTTATGGATTTCAAATGTGCCACGTCATCACGTCACGTACGTCCTGCTTTTGTTGTTGCTTGGAAACGTCACCGTAAAATTAGCCGGACAAGATTAACACCACAGACAGTAACGTGCTTATTACTGTAGTTTTGTACAGAGGCCAGATTTGGCACTTATTTGAACTGCCTTTAGCAAAAAATAAATAAATAAAAATAAAGACAATGTGCTACTAGTAAAAGGGCACGACCTCCCTGCTCGCTCACTTTCTGAGTAAAAATGAGTAAACATCCACGTTTCGTTAGGTTTCGTGCTCATAACTGAGAAACAAGAAACATTACCGTGTATCTACTTCCCTTAAGCGAGTGTTTGTGTTTTCGCAACGCAGTGAGTAGTACGGGGCGCGGGGTCCATTCACGAGCCTTGCGTTTTCTTTCCCACCAGTGGTCCGATTAGCCCCGCCTCTCTGCGTCAGGATTGGCCAGCCATATGACCGACAGCACATGATAGTGAGTTATTAACCAATACAATTGCAGGAAGGCGGGACACATTCGGAATACAGGGGAGAAATAGCGCCATTCAGAAAGCTCTTTACAAACTTCACTCTGTCTTTTTTAATCACCAGGGATTTTGATGACTAAAAGGGGGTCTTCCGAACAAAACAGCGCTACCACGACACGAGCTCGACCGCTGATCATAACGTAATTGTAGGTTATCAAACCCATAACGAGGCTGTAGTGGGTATCTGGGATCTTCCCGATCAGTCATGACCTGCTGCAGACAGGACATCTGATGGACATACAGAGGAGACAGTGACACAAACTGGAGAATGTCCAACACACGCGCGGTCACATATACACGCGGTACTGGCTCGGGGTCTGCACTTCCTCGGGCAAAATCGTTTCTAACATCAGAAAGTAATCTGGGGTCTGCGCGGAATAACGCTCCTCATGAATGAAGCCCGGTTTTCTCCGGAGCTTTCTCGACCTCAGAGCGCTTATGGCGCTGCTTTGGCACTTACCCAGTTACTCTGTGAGCTGATCCCCAGTCGCACCGTCGTCCCGTTTCAATACACAGCCCCCCCCGTGGCAGCAGCGGTCCCGTGCTGAACTATTAGGAGCAACATCATGCCAATCAAATCTCAGAGCCACGCCCCTCACGCGACATCACAGACACTGGACCAATAGCACTGAAGCGGGGCTTCCTCTTCCCACCTATTGTTTGCGTGTGTGTGTGTGTGTGTGTGTGTGTGTGTGTGTGTGTGTGTGTGTGTGTGTGTGTGTGTGTGTGTGTGTGTGTGTGTGACAAAGAATTAAGAATTGATTAGTCAGTTTAGAGGCTGAGCAGTTATGTTATTGTAGAGTTAATGTAAATGGTAAGGGAAGTGAATTAAAGTGCCTGGAAAAGAGGCTCATCTTGATCATCATCAATGAATCGATCGATCAATCAAGCAATCAATCAACCAGCCTGGCTGTCTCTCTGTCTCTTTGCATGAGTATCTATCTATCTATCTATCTATCTATCTATCTATCTATCTATCTATCTATCTATCTATCTGTCTGGCTGGCTGGCTGTCTGTCTATCTGTGTGTCTATCTGTCTGACTGCCTGTCTAACTACTTAACTCCCATGAAGGTAAAAGGCACAAGTGTGCTTTCAGTGAAAATTCGCAAGAGGGCGCCCTTTCCCACCGCACGGAGAGCTGAGAGTGCGCGCCAATATCTTTAGCTTTTTTAATGTGAACTATGCATTGAATGATGGGAAAGGTTAACATTTAGATGTGCCTACATTTGGCAGTTACCCACAATGAAAAAATCTTGTTTCACATGTAAAAATGCACATTTTATCTGAGAACATTAACATATTAAAAATATGAATTAAGTGAAAGTTGGAGTTTTGTTATGGAGTTTAGGTGTAGTCACAGAAGTAAGTGACTCCAGTTTTACAGATATCAGAAGAAACAGAGCACAACATACAAACTTGTACAATATGCCAAGTTGAAACCTGGGCCAACTTGGCAGTTTACCCTCATGGTCAGCCATGTGCACTGATAGCACTGTTATGATTCAGCTACTGTGCAAATAAAGGCTGCTAAAATTGGAAATATGGTCCACCATCAAGCAAATATTAAACAGCCTGAATATGTGGCTGGCAGCTATGTTCCCAGGAGTGAACTGCTCACGCGCGGCACTGCCATACACCATTATATCAAAATGATCAAACCAGTTAAAAGCACTCCTACATGTATCCTAAACAGATGACATCACAATAAGCAATAATCAATTATTACAACTTTTCTTTTTTCTCAATGTCACAAAAGATCAGCCTCTTATTCACCTGGTGGATATTTCTACCATTAATCACTGGTCTTCTGGTTAAACTGTATAGCTATTTCATTTTTCAATGAAAAAATGTCAATTTATCTGACCCTACGCCGTTATAAAGTAAGAACCAGAGCTTACTGTGTATGACTAATGTCATAGTTTTTTATCTGTGGTGACCTAACAAATGTCTTATGCTAATAAAGCTCATTTTCTTTGCCATTTCTATGGTGGCAAGCTCTGTGGTTTGTTAATGAAAGGCTCTTAGGCTCCCGTTTTCTGTTGTGCAGTCCTCAGCTGGGCCAGACATGTTATTATGACTACGATTTATTGTCAATGACTGGGACACTTTTTGTGAACTTTCATTACCTTAACTAGTTTACTCAGATGGATTTCTGTGCCATTTCAAGCGGGTGATTTCACTGTACAATCATACAGCCTGAGGCTGCTGGCCCTCACTTAACCATCTAGGTTCTAAACATAGCCACTCCACTTGACCCCACCTTCAAGCTAAAAAGTAATGTGATCACACCAACCATAAATCTGACCATTAAATGTTCCTTCTTTTTGTCACCAGATGCTTGTTCCAGTGATTGCACTAATGAGTCACAGACTGACCTTGATTTTGTCAAGAACCTATAAGAAAACAGAGGTGTCTCCTTCAAATATAGTGATTTATTAGCACATTAATACTGTACAGTCAATAACAGTTTCTCTTTATGAATGTAGCTACAATATACAATGGGCTGAAATGCAGGAACTCTGTACACATTAAGGGAGGACTGCATGCATGGTGATTTCACAATATCTGTATTCGGTAGGCCCAGACATCGCAGGTTGTCTTGAACAGATTTAAGACTGTTCTCATTGTACCTTCACATCCTGCGGTACTTTCTCATCCTATGATCACCCACATATGACAGGGTAGAAACATTTGCTGTATCAACAATACGATGGACTGCTGGCAGGACTTTTTGACAAGGTCAGATGTTGGTGAAAATAGTTGACTAGATGATCACAAACAGGTTCGGCTACGCACAGGCAGACATCACCACATCAGCTGGTCATCGTATCTGAAGAGAAAAGAAAACACAATATGAATATAATACCAATCATTAAATAATATTTTTAAAGGGTGCCACGAAGGGCTTGGTAAGTGCTGCCACAGAAGAACCAGGTAAAAAGAGATATTTTAGAACCTTCACATAAAACAGTTTTAATGGTTTAAGGGTTTTTACAAAGAACATGTAAATCATATGGAGGTTCTCTAAACTAAGAAAAGGTTTTTAATTTGTGTCTCATGGAAATAAAGGATTCTTTTAATAAGCATCACACATATCTTTAAGAGAGACCGATTTATAAATCACAAACAAAGCTTTGCTCTAAATTTAAAGTAATGAAAATGATTTTAAATAATAACTTAATGGGAATTTTCCTTCAATGTCCTTGCATTGCTGAAGATAAGCTCCCACCAACTTATTGGATTTTCTTTGTGTCTTCGTTAGTCATATATTGTGCTTTGCGTGAAATGTGGATGATATCGATAATCTTCTTCTACTCATCTATTTGGGGTCCACTGTCATTCTAAAATGCACAAAATCTGCCTTAGAAAACAGATTTTCTTTCTTAAATTTAAAATCAAACATACAGTTGATAGACTTGAGCTTACCTGGACTGTGGTCGGGTCTCTGCTTCTCCAAACACGATGTTTGAGGTTAATGCATCTGCATTTGACCTCTTACCATACCTGTAAGAGAAAGGGGGAGTGGATGGGACTTTTAAGCAATCGCTCACTGCATTTGCATTAAGTGTAGTGAGTGGGTCCTTTTTAGTGTGGTTCTTATGTCCATTACTGTCCATTACTTATGTCCATTTTTTTTTTTCAAGAAAACCCATTTCCTTGCCTCTGCCCAGTTTTTGAAGACTACCTATATCGTGTGATGTGTTTCTTAAATTGTGGCCCCGGAAAGCAGTTAGGGAATTAGTAGTGAGCCCTGTTTAGGCTCCATTAGGTGAAGTTAGGTGAACAATTTACAGAAACTTTCAGAAGGTCTGCGGCATTGATGATAGGCATGTTTGCTCACATCGCTGGACTAAAGAGCCATGAGTTCACAAATGTAAAAATTTCACAGAATCATGGGTTAGCACATTTTCATCTGTCAAAGAAACATAATTAAAATCCTCAGTCTTCTTATTCCATAGTTGACGAGCCTTTGAACAGTGACCTGCATGGAACAGAAGCTAATCTTAAAGGTAGTGCGTGGGAGGCTCTTAATTAGAAAATCAGTGGGGTATTCTCTGTGGATTAATACCAGCCTATTAGAAGCACAGAGAACAATAAACAGTCAAATTCTGCAGCAATAAACCCATTTATGACCCTGGTTCCTCTACACTATTAAAAACACATTTGATGTTTTAGCTTCAAAAAAGAGATAACCTAGTTGCCTCAAAACCTCTATTGTAAATGAACAACAACCACGCCTATTATGTAATCTGAACATGTTCACCAGCCTCAGCTGACAAAAGCGGAAAATAATTTCTATATATTAGATAATACACTGGAGAGAAAAAAAAAATGCAAATAGATAGAGTGATAGATAGACAGACATACAGACAGATAGATAGATACACTGACATACAGACAGGTAGATAAACATACATACAGAGAGACAGACTGACAGACAAACAGACAGACAGACAGACAGACAGACAGACAGACAGATAGACAGATAGATAGATAGATAGATAGATAGATAGATAGATAGATAGACCTTAACAACCTCATCATCTATATACAATAATCTTCTCTTCTAGTAATCTACAATTTTAAAATAACCATACAAGAAAAATACTAATGGCTGAAGTGTAGGAATCCCAATATTATTATTACAGACCTTTTCTAAAATAAAATCACTTTGCTATTTATATTTATTACATTACTACTGCAAGAAGACTAAATATGTGTGTGTATGTTTGTTTGTTTTTATGACGGGTCAGGGATCCCCCACCTCTGCCTTGTGATGAGGTTGATGTAGTGCCTCAGGGCGGAGTAATACTTTGCCAGCTCCTCGGCGGGCGCGTCCTCTCCCGGATTGTCCGGTTTCGTTGGGTATCCATCCGCCAGCGCCGCCATACACAGCAGGAGAGCGCAGGCAGCCCAGCCGAGGAGCACAGAGAGCGGAGGACGCATCACACCCAGAGAGTGAGAGAGTGAGAGAGAGAGAGAGAGAGAGAGAGAGAGAGAGTGTGAGAGAGAGAGCGAGAGAGAGACAGACACACTGAGAGAGAGAAAGAGAGATGGATAATATCACAGAACAGGTGAAGAATTAACACTTTTTGGTAGACATCACGGATCAAAATAAATAGTGCTCCTAGAAAAATGACCAGGATGATTAAACGGTAATAAAGATCTGACTGAAAGATCTTCTGCAAGTCTAGTCTTAAGTTCTCCAAAGTGGAGGAGGAACAGGTAGCTGCAGCTGAGAACTACCGACTACCTCAGCCAGAATGTACTCATTTTACTAATTTGTCTAAAAAATTTGTCAGATATAAAATATATTCCAATATTAACAGCATTTTTGAGAACGTCTCCCAAAAGCCTGAAATTTTTCTACCTGTCCCTGATCAAGAACATACACACGAGGCGAGTTATTTTCCTTCGTATTTCTATTTATTTTTACTGAAACTGTCCACTGGCGACAACTGTTATTTTTTTACTTATTATTATTATTATTTTTTTTTTATTATTATTAAATGTCCACAAAGAGCGGTTCGTTACCTGACAGTGAGGGGCTGCAGGTGGTCCTGGGCGCGCGCGGCTCCTGGATTCTGACTCGCGGGTCTCGCGACGTTTTATAGCGGCGCGTGCAGCCGGGGGGAGGTGTGTGTGTGGGGGGGGGGTGTCAGTCACGAGTGAAGAACTGTTCACTCATCCGCTCTTCCCTCGGTTAAACACCAAAAAAAGTATTTTCTTACAATCCACTCCGACGTTTCTAATCAGAGTTTGCATCTTATAATCACGCGCTAAAAGCACCTGCTTCACTCCTTCGTGTGTGTGGATGAAGGGAAAGTATCTTCAATAAGCTGCCATTTCACAAATCCAGCAGAAAGTCCTCTCAGGGTTACCTTTTCCACACCTATATGTTATTAACTACTAGGCCCTCTCCTGAAATAAGATCTAAATGTATCCAAATTAAGCTTTCTGGGCTTTGTCTTCAGTACCCTTTCTGAGAAACCCTGCTCTGTCCTTTTTGTGCTCTGAAAAAGTTCGCCCCAATCTGATTTCCTCTATTTTTGTCAATTCCTAACACTGCTCTTTCCTATTTTCACTGCAGTATAAAAGAAAGGACAACCTGAGTAAACGCAAGACAATTTTTCAAATGATCGGATTTATAAAACCTCAAAACTCACCTATAATGCTCATGTAAAAACATTTCAAAGCCCCTATACTAATTGTAAAGAAAACTATGCCTTGATTGAAATAACTTGCAGAAGACTTGAGAAAGGAAGTAGTGAGATATATCAGTTAGGAAAGCATTACACAATAATCTCTCAAACTCTCCAGCGAACCAAATTATAGTGGTTAATCTGCCAAGGAGTGGCCGTCTATTCGTAGAGCACATAAAAAGTCACACAAGATCCCAGAAGAACATCAAAGGAACTTGTTTCTCTCAGCTCAGTCAGTGTCAGTGTTTAGGATTTAACCATCAGAAAGCTACTTAGCAAAAATGGTATTTATGGGAGAGTATCAAGGTGAAGATTACAGTTAAGCAAGAGGAATATACAGGACTATTTAACATTTTGCAGTTCTTACATGGATGATTAAGGTGTTGTTGAGTTTTGGTCCTTTAATGAAACACAAATCAAATATTTTAGAGCACCATAGTTATATTTGACTCTAAACATCCTGCCTTGAGTGAAGGCTTTTATTTTTTTCCCTTTAAAATGTTGTTATTGGACCTCCTGCTGGTGTAGCCATGTAAAGGTTGGCCCAATCTCCGGGAGTTGCCACAGCCCTCTGTGGTCTGAAATATAAGACAGCTGAACATGTATTCTCTTGGATTGGGTTGAATGCTTCTTTCTTACCCCTCATTACCTAGTTTGATGTTGTGAGCAGACATAACAGAACTGGCAGTTAGTTTTCTCCAAATGTGATGAACAGTCCAAAAAGATGCAGAGCTTTCGTCTGATGTAATGGAAGCACTTGCTAGCCTTCACCCTTCTAGTGTTGGTGGTATTGTGTGATTTGGGGTGTCCTATATAGCAGGTGGAACTGAACGTCTCAGTTCAGAAGAAAAAATGGAAGAACATAATTCTTATAAGGAAAATGTGCTTATCACCTGAGAAACTGTAGTGTTATTTACTTACTTAAATTCATAAAAATTCACCAGATCTTAAAGACTATTGTACCTTTAAATTAAAGAAAAAGACCCTGTATGGTACCCTTTTTTGACTGTGTGTACCAATTTCCTCCCAAAAACTGCAACCACACATATCACAGGTCTAGAATGACATCAACATTGTAGTTACCCTATATGTAGACATGCCTCTGGGCCATAGAACTCGACAGTTTCAAAGAATTTGAAGCAAAAAAGCAAGAAAAAACAGAAAAGAAGACAGTGGCTGTATGACATCTGTTGACAAAAGGTCACATGGTGAAGGACTAATCAAATCACACTTTTCACACACAATGCACCTTGTCACAGTGCTGCTGTATAAATGTTATAGGGCCAGCATTTATTACAATAGTAGTCATTATGCTATTAGCAACAGTTCATTTGTAGTTTTCCCGTTCCATCACACATCAGAGCAGTACAACTAGAAAGAATGGAATTGATTAATTAGGTCAAACCTGACCAAAGCGTTGTAAGTTTTCAATTTCAATGCTTTGTGAGTCAAGTAACAAAAAGCCCTCTTTAGGTTGGATGATAGATACGGGTCAAATAATTCACAGTTGTTATAATGGCTATACTTTCTGAAACTATGTTCAGGCCTTGCAGGTTAAATACAGGGCTCATCCAGGATTTCAACCTGAACCACTTACTCACAAACTGCTAACATTAATATGAGATTCATGATGAATGACAAAAATGAGAGAGAGAGAAGATTGGATGATGTGAGGAGAGTGAACCAGGAAGTGCAGCCCAATAAGCAAGATGGAAGTAAGGGCAGCGATGAAGAGGATGAAGAATGGAAAGGCTGTTGGTCCGGATGACATACCAGTGGAAGTATGGAGGTGCTTAGGAGAGATGGTAGTGAAGTTTCTGACCAGATTGTTTAACACAATCTTGGAAGAGGAGTGAGAGGATGCCTGAGGAATGGAGACTGGAGTGTACTGGTACTGATTTTCAAGAATAAGGGTGATTCATAGAGCTGTAGTTATTATTGAGGGATTAGGTTGATCAGCCACAGCATGAAGTTATGGCAAAGAGTAGTGGAAGCTAGGTTAAGAAAAGAGGTGAGGACTAGTGAACAGCAGTATGGTTTTATGCCAAGAAAGAGATATAAAGAGCACTACAGATGCCATGTTTGCTCTGAGGGTGTTGATGGAGAAATACAGAGAAGGTCAGAGGCGGTGGTCTAGCGGTAGGGTACTTGGCTACTGGATCAAGAGGTCCCCGGTTTGAATCCCACCTCTAGCACTACCACCACTGGGTCCCTGAGCAAGACCCTTAACCCTGAGTTGCTCCAGGGGGACTGTCCCTGTAATTAGGACATGTAAGATGCTCTGGATAAGAGCATCTGCTAAATACCGTAAATGTAAATGTCAGAAGGAGTTGCATTGTGCCTTTGTGGACTTGGAGAAGGCATATGACAGGGTGCCTAGAGAGGAGTTGTGGTTTTGTATGAGGAAGTCTGGTGTGAGAGTAGTTCAGGATTTGTATGATGGCATTGTAACAGTGGTGAGATTTGCAGTGGGAGTGACAAATGCATTTAAGGTAGAGGTTGGATTACATCATGGATCAGCGCAGAGCCCATTCTTATTTGCGATAGTTGGACAGGTTGACAGATGAGGTTAGACAGGAGTCTCCATGGACGATGATGTTTGCTGATGATATTGTGATCTGCAGTGACAGTAGGGAGCAGCTTGAGGAGAACCTGGAGAGATGGAGATATGCCCTAGAGAGGAGAGGAATGAAAGTGAGTAGGGCAAAGACAGAATACATGAGTGTGAATGAAAGGGAGGAAAGTGGAGTGGTTAGGGTTGGCAGGTTGGAATGGCTGAGGAAGAGTGGCTGGAGTGATTTGTGACAGACGCGTACCAGCTAGAGTAAAAGGGAAGGTCTTAAGGACAGTGGTGAGACCAGCTATGCTGTATGGGTTGGAGACAGTGGTACTGATGAAGAGACAGGAGGCAGAGCTGGAGGTGTCAGAGTTAAAGATGTTGAGATTTTTGTTGGGTGTGATGAGGATGGACAGGATTAGAAATGAGTATATTAGAGGGACAGCTCGGGTTAGATGTTTTGGAGATAAAGTTAGAGAAGCAAGGTTGCGTTGGTTTGGACATGTCCAGAGGAGACATGAGGATTATATTGGAAGGAAGATGCTGAAGATGGAGCTGCCAGGAAATAGAAAAGGTTTATGGACGTAGTGAGAGAGGACATGCAGGTGGTTGGTTTGAAGCAGGAAGAAGCAGAGAACCGGAAGAAATGGAGACAGTTGATCTGCTGTGGCAATCCCTTAACAGGAGCAAGAGAAAAAGTTGAATAAGAAGACTGTCAAATGAGACTCAAGTGTAATTCTCTAAACATCATTTACATTTATATATGTATATTTATATATGTTATGTATGCTGTGTTCAACCAAATGTTTATGCTTAGCTTTTTGAAGTGCAAAGAAAAATAATAAAGAAGTCTGTTCACAACCTAACATGGATTAGAAAAAAACAAAACAGAAGCCAAACTGATTTATCTAAAATAATTTAGTTAAATGAGAGAAGCTTTCATTACCTTAGATTTATGACTTTGCCTGTTATTACTGTAATGAAATTCTCCAGCAGTTCTCAGTGGCATCAGAGCACAATGCAGTTTTAAATTAATAACATTTTATTATAAAGACTGCACTATATTGTAGCTGAAAATGTTACCTAGTCTCGTTTTAATAAGTTACAGAGCAAAATGTCACCTGGTAGCCATTTTATCAGCCAGCATAGCTAGCATACCTGCTGCACACCATGAAGACTGACAGGTACAATTTAATTCAAGCAGTTAATAAAGAGTCTAAATTAAAATTGCCCACAAAAAATTTGAAACCCATCTAACCCAGAGGCTCAAGAGTCAACTTATGATCATCCATATCTATTAATTGCAATACCATGCCAAAACATATGCAATTTATGAATTGAAACTAACCGACTGGATATTACAGTGAAATATAAAATGTATGGATATAGTGTTACTAATGTAAAACTAATGAAATGCAGACATTTCCAGATTAGCTCAATGTCAACTTTTTCATCCAGAATATAAAAAGCATAAAATCTTTTTTTTGTTGTTGTTAATATATTTTTGGTAACACTTTAATGGTATCTTGCTGCATAATGTAAGAGATATCTATGCCCTTAATGTTATGGTGGAAGGGTTATGTGTCAGCAGTCATGACTTGTGAGGGCAAGTTAATCGTGATCGGGACAGTGGGAGTTTATTTCACCCCATGGCTTCTCTTCCATACATTTAAAAGATGGTGGGTGAAGCCAAATGGCACTTGAAGTTCAAATGGCTATGGGTATAAAACCATACCCTCATGATCCATACCTTCTGTCACGGATGAGGTGTTTTGTGCACGATAGAGGGCGCTCTGTTCTGACTGAACACACCTGAGCTAATGAAGGCACAGGTGTGTTTCATTGGGGCTGACTATTTCGATGCGATCCCAGAACGAAGCGGTATTTGTTGAAGCTTAGCCTACACTCCTGTAAGTAGTTTAGTATTTGGTTTAGTTTGGGCTGCAGTTCCTTGATTTGTTTTGTAAATATAGTTAATAAAGTTACGTTGAGAACTCCTGGCTCAGCATTGGCGTCCTCCCTACACCCATGCAGTTACACCTTCATTATGAGGTGAGGATTCATCATTAGATGGCAAAACTTGTTCCAACTTAGATGATAGGCCAGTTAAGGGATGTAAGTCATAATGCTAAATTTTTAAATCACTTCTAAGGGCCTGATTTTCCACCACTAGAATCCCGGTCAAAGAGTGCTGCACTATAAAAACCTTGAGGTGACAAAGAATGAACATGTTCTGGGTGGCCCCTCTAAGTGAAATGTTAAAATTTTCCTAGTTATGGAAGCATATGGCTGCTGCTGAGCAGATGGACAATTGAAGTGAAGTGACTATTTTTGTCATTGTGAGAACACAGCACAGCACACCACAACAGCAAATTTGGACCTCTGCATTTAACCCATGCACACAAATACACACCTGCAGCAGGGGGCAGCTATAAAAGTGCCCAGGGAGCAGTGTCAGGGATGGTACCTTGCTCAAGGGTACCTCAGGGCAACCTACTGGACTGAACCCACAATCTTCCGATCCTGTGGCCAACTCCATAACCACTAGGCAACCGCTGCCCACTAATTTGTTTTAATTGACAAAATATATGTGCAGGAACAGGAAAAAGTGATGTTTCTAATAAATGATGTACCAAACGGATGCAAGTTGGTTAGTAATCTAATGTTATCAAGTCGAACTTTGGTGCATGTTAATGTGTGATTGTTATCTGATGGTAGGATTTGTCTAGTTTTCTGCATATAACATATTCACATTAGTGCTTTACTCGTCGAACACTGAAGTAAATTAAATTCTGCCAACTGTTTAGCTTGCACAGGAATACAGTAGACTTCATCAACATCTGTTGCGCTGTAAACACAGAAGGCATTTTAATTTCCTGGTCCAGAAAAATAATGGCATGATCAATCTATTGACAAACATGCTAAAAGTTGTTAATAAATATAGATAACATCAGTCATATCCATGTTCAAATTGAGAAGCAATTAATACAATGCATGCACATCGACAAACTTAAACATGACAGTTGTCATTTTATGTATAAGAACATATTGCCAACCATTAAGCATGAAGGTGGGTCTATTTATTCTTTGAAGATGTCTGACATTAACACAACCTGAATTAAAACTAAAGGTTAAAGCTAGTGTTCTCCACTCCATATAGTCTTCACATATTACAAGCTAATAAATCAAAACATACATCAAACCATCCTTACTAATTTAAACCTATAGAAAATAAACTTTTTTTTCTTTAGTACCTTCTTCATATCTATATACATCAGATCTGTATTTGGAAGATTAAAGTGAAAAGAAAGTCAAGAAAATTGTAAGCTAAAAGAAAAAATCACAAGTTGTGATTTCAGCCTGTCACAGATGAGGTGTTTTGTGCACGATAGAGGGCTCTGTTTCTGACTGAACACACACAGGCTAATGAAGGCACAGGTGTGTTTCATTAGAATGACTATTTAAGCGATTGAACCAGGCGCGACTCATGTTGAAGCTCTGCCTACACTCTGTGGTGGTTTCTGGTATCTTGAATTGTTTTGATTCCCTTGTTTTAGATTAGGACTGCAGTCCTTGTTTGTGTTTTGGAGTAGTTAATAAGGTTTGCAGTCCGAACTCCTGGCTCAGCGTTGGCATCCTCCTAAACCCCACCACCGTTACAGAATGAGCCGCCCTGAGTACCTGGTGTGCGAGTCAGAGTGCGAGCAAGCGGTGTTGCGCACAAAGTGCAACCGTGATCAAAGGGGGCGTTAGGTTTATTGGAACCTGGGAGGCGAGGATGCGTGCGTTGGAGTCCGTGGACCTCCGTGGCGGTGGAGGCGAGGATTGGAGTACGGCGGACGCCCGGCGGCCACGCGAGGAACTCCAGAAATACGGCGGCTGGCGTCAGATATCCAGCTGCGGTGGCCGCCTGGGTCGGTGGCGGCGGACTGGTTCGACTTCCTGCTGCACCGCGGCTGGCGTGCTCTGTACATGAGCACGGCGCTACCTCGATCGCCTGAACCAGGTGTTTTTCCGCCGCCAGCGACATGGAAGGCGGGGCGCCCGTTGGCGACAGGCGTCCTCAGCACGGAAGAGGCGACGATCGCGAGCCTACCGTCATTCAAAGCGGGCGCTGATAGTGAAACCGCCCTGCGGCTGTAGCGGAGGTCATGGCGCACCAGCGCGACGTCACCGTGTCGCCAGCGGTGCCCCGTGCAGCTGATAGAGGTGTACGGTGAAATTCTTACTGCGCCTTCATGGAGCGCTACGGTGAAGATTCTTCCTGCGCAGCTAATGGAGAACTACGGTAAGAAATTCTCCTGCGCAGCTAATGGAGCGCTCTGATGAGATTCTTCCTGCGCAGCTAAAGGCGTTACGGTGAGATTCTTCTTGCGCAGCTAATGGAAGCGTTACGGTAAATCTTGGCATTCTCTCACGCAACTCAACGTGAGTACAGCGTTGAACACAGCCAGCACGAATAACAGCAAGCGGTGGAAATAAACGCTTCACGCAACGCCAAACACAAGAGAAGGCAAAGAAAGCGTAGCAGAAGAAGCGAGGCGTGGCAAAGAGGCGTTCCTGACCACAGAGCAGGGAGACAGCAGAGACCGATTCCTGCCTTCAGACCTTGGGGAGAGTCGACCAGGAGCCTTCACAGCAAGGAGCGGCATCAAGGTACGACCCCCAAACCCAACATCACTAAGCCATTAAGCTGCAGAAAGCCGAGAAGGAGCAGCTCTGGGTTGAGTGGGAACTTCAGATAGAGATTCCGGTGCAGAGAGCCAAATTGAACATGAGGCTGCAGTAACCATTCAGGCGCAGGTGAGGAAGCATTTGAGTAGAAAGTACTACCTGAAGCTACTGTGGGCAGCCAGGACTGTTCAGCGATATTACCGAGCTAATAAGATGATGAAGCAAGAAATGAAGTCTTTGAAGGAGAAAAAGAATTAGCTGCTGTTGTTCTGCAAGCCGCATTCCGAGGATAAAGACCAGACAGACTCTGAAACAGAAGCACCAGGCTGCAACTGTGATACAATGTGCTTACAGGGCTCACTGTGCTCGGACACGATATTTATGCATCAAGTATGCTGCTGTGCCATCCAGCTTAGGTATCGCTCCACACTTGACACCCAGAAACAGGAGGAATTCTTGAAGTGCGCTCTGCTGCCGTATTTCCTGCAAACCTGCTTCAGAGGTCCAGAGGGTCAGAAGGGAGGTGATCCTGCAGCATCAGGCGAGCCACCAGTTCAGGCTGCGTTCAGAGGACACCGGGGAGGTAGTTAAGTACCAGGCCATAGGGTGTGTACATCATCGATCAGAGCGACACAGGTCCTACACTGAGGGTAGAATTTGAACATGAGAGATTCCAGGTGTATTCAAAGGTCCTGCGATATGCATCCAGGCAGCTTTGGGGTTTCTGTTCGAAGATGTTGCTGCATGCACACTTCTACCATGATTCGGGCTGTATTAAGAATGCCAGCAAGATTGGTTTCAAGAAGCAGTGCTGGGCAGCAAGTGTTCTTCAGAGAGGAGGTTCAGAGGTGGAAGCAGGCATCAACAAAAGCAGAGAGGTATCCGCTGTTCAGACATGCTGCAATTTCCTGCAAAAAGTCATTCAGAGGAAAGCAGGCAAGGGATCTGGCCGGAGCATCAGAGCTGCAAAGGCAATCAATCTCACACCAGAGATGAACTAATCCCAGCTACATGAATGTTAGATCACTGAACAGAGAGAGTTGCTGACAGAGCTCTGGCAGCTGATGGCCGAAAAGAAGCCTCGATGCTACAGGTGAATGCCTCGAGTCCGCAGGAATGAAGGTTGAAAGCATGAGAAAAGGATCACCTATCTACTTCCTCAGCTGGGGACCAAGGACTCTTGTCAGTTGCCAAAAAAGAAGATAAAACCATGGAAACAGAAGGAAAGCTCACAGCTCAAGACAAAGTGAGCTTCAAAGGAAAGAAGCGCAAAAATTCAGAGAAAGAAGAAGGTTTCTAGAATAAGCCAAGAAAAAATTGGAGAGAGAGCAGGATAACAGGGGACCAAACTGTATGCCAGGCAGCTAAGAGGTTGAGACTCCAACCATTCAGGAAGCTGGAAGCTAAAATAGCCACTATGGAGAACAACTGAATCAGACCAGGCGGAGCTGAGATCTTGAGACCACAAGCGTACGTTGCTCCTGCAGGCTGAACTGAGAGAAGCCCAAAGTGAGGTTAGCAAGCTCCGCGAGCTGGAGAAGCAGGTCAGAGGTATGGAAGCAAGATTGGCGATCTTCGAATCTCGACTCACTCCACAGACACCAGTGTATGCTGGGACCCTGGTGATTAAAAGCCAGGCGAGACAGCTGAAGAACAGTCTGATGGAGAAACGGGAAAGATTCCAGAGATTTGAACAGCTACATGATGCCTCCCAACCTTTAGTCCCACCCCTCACAGTTCAGCAGACTCAGAACAAAGGTGGTTAGGTAGAGTCCAAGTGGAGCTTCGTAATGTGGAACCAGGAGCTGGAATGTTGCCTCACTGGTCAAGCAGCAGGAGGTATGATCAAGAAGAGGAAGGCCAAAAGACATCGGCAATGACCTGTCTCCGTTCCAAGAAAGCTGACGACTGTTTCTGCTGTAGATTCTGTGATGAGAGATTGCAGAAGAACAAGGATGCGGGAGTTGGAAGCAGGGATTCGGACTATATGAAAGACTTCCTCTTTAGACCCTTTAGGTCATGTTTCAGCCTTCTCTCAGATTCCCTTAGAGCAGTGTTCCACTGAATGGCGATTCCTCCAGCCAGTGACTCTGAGGTCAAGTCTGGGCAACAGTTGAGGTGGACTGAACTACAGGATTCCCCTCACGCCTCCAGTGCCTGGACATGGCTGATCAGGGGTCCTTTGTGTGGTGTTTTGTGGACCTGGCCGTGGCCTAGGGAGACTTTTGTAAGTGTTTTTTGTTCTTGACAGCTATGTTTAGCGTGGTCAGGGAGCCGCTTTAGGAGAGTTCTGTCACAGATAAGTGTTTGTGCCCCTGTAGAGCTCTGTTCTGACTGAACACACACAGGCTAATGAAGAGCACAGGTGTGTTTCATTAGGCTGACTACTGGCTGATGAGTCCAGAACAATGCTGACTATTATTGAGCTCTGCCTACACTCTGTGGTGGTTTGGTATCTTGATTTGGTTTCTGGTATCTTGGTTTAGGCTGCTGATTCCCTTGTTTTGAATTGAGACTGCAGTCCTTGTTCTGTTTTGGAAGTATAGTTAATAAAGATTCACGTTTAGAACTCCTGGCTCAGCATTAGCGTCCTCCTACACCCGCCACACGTTACAGCCAAAGAGACAGAAAGAAGTATTAGCTAAAGTATTAACTTTGAGACCATGCACATGCACATGCTAAATTTAATACTTTATTTTTGACAATATGTTAAATTAAGAAAAATAGCAATTCATTAAGTGTAAATATGCATTTGTTTTACCAGCACCACCCACATCCCTGCTCAGGTCCAGCAGCTGGGAACATGAGTGAATGAGAGAGAAATGTGGCATGTGCTGCATCATGAAAAAAGTCTTCAAGCAATGTAATGACATTGTTTCCATGCACACACACCCCTTCCTAATACTGCAGTATCATCACTACTCCTAACTTTAAGCTATTATTCCCAATCAGCAGCTCCTTCCTTCTTACTACTCTTGGGTATTCTGCTATTGCAATATGTTTTCTGTGACTGACATGGTTTCTTTTTCTGCCAGATTAATCATGGAAACCAGTTAATTATTCAGAAAGGGTTTATTGTTACAACAACATAATTACATTGTAATGCAAATCTACGCAGGAGATTAAAAAAAGTTATATAATAACCCGTTTCAGCAGACTGTTTTGAGGTTCTTACAGCAAAATGAAGAGTTTAAAATGTCGTCATTATTTCAGAACACTATTTTCAGAAAATAATAATGGGCCTGTGTTCTGTGTTTCAGACTTATTCAACAGCAAAACATCAAGCGTCCCATTCTCTTAGAAATTAGTGCCTGTTCTGTTCCTGTTCTGAAATGGTCAATTAAGATACGTTTTTAGTTCTGTTGAGTGTGGGGGGGATTAAAAAGGCTATATATTGGAAAAAGCAGGGGGAAAGTATAAGCAGGAAATAGAAATAAAAACACTGTGACAATGCCTGTGTCCTCTGGTGTTGTGCCTCCAGGCAGGTGCTAAGTCACAGGTCATGATGATTGTTTGATGGAACTTTAATAAAATCTCCTGCCTCTCTGTCTGACCAATAAAATCATGTCATGGCTGTGTTAGCCTGCCAGTCAAAAGATGCTGCCAGGAGGCCCAGGGCGAAAAGGAAAACACCAGCACCTGTCACTTTCTTGGAAACACATGTACACAGAAACACACAGTGCTGTCATTATTATTATCACATTAAGATATAGTGACCTGAGTGGTGTTAAGGTGAGAGTCCTCCACAGGCTGTGAGGCTTTAGTTAGAATTTGAAAACCAGTAATGCTTGGAGTTTTCAGAAGTTTATAGTAGGCCATCAAACAGGACCTTTTAAGGAGTTTAATGTATGTTCATCTTTTATATTAGTGATGATAATTTTATTGCTCTAATAGCAGTACTTTCTTCTAAAAAGCAATAATTGTTATTGCATCCAAAATAAGTATTTTTTCTTCTACCTTCCTTTTATCATATTGAATTGATGGTTAAATAAGATTGATGGGCAATGAAACCTGTAGAATGCAGTTTAAACAAAAGTATAAACAAAAGTTTGGATGGTTTGTTCATCTAAGCAAATAATGCACAGGAGGAGTGTTCAGTTTCATCCACCAAAGGCTGAGTGCTTAATAAATCATTTGCATCCTGGCTATCTTTGTTTACACCCTACCCACCACCCCAAGCCGTTACACATAAATAAATATATCTCAACAATGAAACTGCTTGCACTAAAATTAGCAGGCCCTATTCAAATGCTTAGTAGCCACAGTGATGGCTAAATAACTAAAAACACTTGGAAAATCAGATTTTTAAAAATCTAAATCTGGAAATAAACATTAGACAATAAAGAGAAAAAATGTGTAGTACAATTAAGAAGAATCACTCGTATTGAAAACTGTTGTTGGATGATTTTGTTGAGAATGCTGTTTTTTTTTTTTTTTGTCATTAGATGTTTAAAGGGCTGTCAGGTGGATGTGATCCTGTGAGTCAGAGGTTTCTGCACAAACATGCTGTTATTATTAAAGCAAATGGGGATCACTAAATTCTGAAGTTTATTAAAGTAATTCAATGATTCCCACATATACACCTCAAATGTGTTAAAATGACTGATAATATAGCTATATAATAAAAATATGTAGCAAACTGGAAAATCATTTCAAAGGACTCATCAAGGCTGTCTGACTTCTGGTGTTCATTATCTTCCACTTTCCAGTTATGAGATGGGTTAGTGAACTGTCCACAGTTTTAGGACAACAAGTGCCTGCACTGTTATCAATTGCCCTGCAATGGAGCATGTATCTCTTCTTTCCCTACAGCACAACTTCACAGTAAAACATTTGCTTATAACTCAAATCCGGCACAAATCAAAACAATATCAACATTTATCAGATAATAAGGTTTACAGTTTGTGACTTGTAGTCTCCCAAAAAGGCATTGCTCCTCTAACAAAGCATCAGAAAATCCTGCCTGCAAACTGCACAAACTTCTTATCACACAGTTGCAGATCACACAGTTTGATCTTTTTAGAAAAGGTGTTCCAGGAATTGTCCTATGTCATTCATTCTAATTTCTAACACCATCTATATAAGATTCTATGACTGTAAATAAGTTTTTACATCAAGAAATATGGCTATTTTTTTCATTATCATACACATCTATGGGATCTCAAAGGAAATACATTTAGTGGGATCTTAAATTAATTGATGCATCAATACAAAACCATCTAATAAAGACACTTTCAAAAGTGTTCAGGTGACAAAATATTTATTTAAATTGTTAGAATTCAGAGAACAGTAATTCATTAAGAGCAACCTTTTCTGAAAGTGGTATGAATGTGTGCATGCAATTCTGTGTGTCTTCATGTGATAATAATGGACTTTAGTGGCTGGTCCATCAGACAATCAAGCCACTTTAAGTTCTTTAAATGCAGAAATTGCGCTCACCACCCTCTGACTCATGTCTTGTACTTTATCTTTGCCACTCTCTCTTTCCTTTTTTCTTCTATAGCCCTCCTTTTCTATTTTCTGTAACTTATGAAACCCATTACATAAAAAGCAGTTGTGTTAAAAGTGTGAGTTATACAAGCACAGAATGAGGGTTTATGGTGATTAGGGGGAAAGGACTAATCCCATGCCATAACCCTTTCTTTCTCTTTCTCTCTAGAAAAGTATGGCCCTATTATCATAAATACTTATTCCGAAAATGTTCTTCAATACTCATCATATTGCTTCTTTTCATTCCATGACTATGACATTATTTTTCATGAGTCATAATCAGTATTTGTATGACATGCTCAACGATGTAAAATTGTATTTACTCGTGTGGCATGCTGATCAAATAACATGTGATATTTATTTTCTAGGTTAAAAAAGTTAACGCACAACATCTGAACAAACATAAAAGTAACATTTCTAAAAATAGTTTTTAAAAATTTTTTGAAGGTCCTTATTTGATTTATTAGGATTCATTTGAATAAGTTTGGCATTTACAGTGTTCATTAAACACTTATCATACATTCTGCAACCAGAGCTCCACCTAAGCAGCAGACTGCAGACTAAAAAGTAAGTTAATTCTTACCAAAGCAAGATAGTCAAAGTAATTCATTTTCATTTGTCGAGAGACTTTTGAAGTCAACTGCAGTGTGTGAAAGATTTTAGAACAATGTCTGCAGAAAAAACTGCTGGGTACTTGGTACTGACCCGGTGTGAAATGCACAGACATCATCTGCATGGAAGGATGATCAGAGAGTAACCTTAACTGGTACTCGTTATGACCCCAATCATAATGATTCTCCTCTTTGCTTGTTGCTGTCCTTTGTATGTTTTTTTTTCTTCTACCTTCCTAGTCGACATTATCTGGATGGAGTTGGCACCTTTCTAACTACCGTTAGATAGTCCTCAGAAACTTGGTGCATGAAGAAGAGGCTCTGACCTGATAGTTGCTGTACAGATCAGGCCAAAAACTTTTCAGTTAACATTGTTAGCTTTGTTAAATCCCTGAAAGCTTCCTGAATCTCCTGAAAGCTTTAGGAAAAGCAGTGTATGAGCACATTTTCTTGAGGACATTATTGTAGTGGTACTTGAAGCCTTGGAACAGGAAATGTAGAGCCAGAGAATAAAGGTTAAAAAGTTAAATATTCTGAAGTACACTGTCCATGAAAATTGGTTAGAAAATTATAACAGACAATTTATTATTTAAATATATATAACTGGATGGAGGTGGATGGATGAATGAAGTGGATAGATAGATAGATGGGTATAAGATACTTAAACCAGAATTCGAGCCTCAAAACTCTGCATGTTTTCCCAATATATTTAACATCAGCAAATAAATAAAAAATTGTATTGGGAAATGTATAGAAAATATAAAATATATAAATATATTCATCATCAGTAAACCGTATATTAGAATATTAACAAAAACTGCATCTGAAATGGAGAAAGGAGAAAATCATATGTACATATGTAAAACTTAGTAAAAGGTTTTGGATATGACCGATATACACTAGTGCTTTTGTGTGTTGAACTGAGGGCAATAGCTGTGGGGAGTAACAGCCTATGCTGGAGGATGCACAACACAAAGAAATGAATCTTTGATTCTCATAAGAGAAATGTTTGATTCTGTGCTGCTGCCGCTGGCTTTTGTCTTCCTCCATTCGTTTGAGTTGAATAAACAAAACCCGTCAACCTGACATTCTTCGTCCCTCCTCCTCATCCTCCTCCCGTCATTTTAAGCAGTGCAAAGCAGGAATGGCTTCTCAAGAGAATGAGGATGATAACTCATCCTGTACCAATCACAACCTGAACATGGCCAGCCCTCAATTTTCAAGCTCTAAAAGAAAAATTAAAGAACTTCCTTTATTTTTTTCAGTCATAGTGCTTTTGATTTTTTCCAGTAAGAAGTAATCGACAAATTGAATGAAACCTCACTCCTAAGAAAATCACTACCTTCATGGTAATGTCTTGAGTCTTTATTTCCATCATTGTGTGTGAAAGTGCCATTTGATGTTCAAACACAAAACCAAATACGTTAGTTTAAAGAAAACTAACCACATGTGAAATCTAAAGGTTTTCTAGCTCTAGGTTGGGCATTATAACTTTATTTATTTTTGCATCAAAATATGTACAGTATTCTGTTAAAAAATGTGTATTTCTAAAGCATTTTAAGCATTTTTGCATTTATGAGTATGTGGCACTACTTGCTCTTCTTTGTTCAAAGTAACATCTGAAATAAAATTCAAAATATGGCATTTTGTTTGTGATCTTCTTCGTTGTCTTTGGGCTGCTCCTGTTTAGGGGTCACCACAGCAGATCAACTGTCTCCATTTCTTCCGGTCCTCTGCATCTTCCTGCTTCAAACCGACCACCTGCATATCCTCTCTCTGCGATGCACCAAAACCTCTGGTCTTCCTCTTCTCCTCTTTCCTGGCAGCTCCATCTTCAACATCTTCTTCCCAATATAATCCTCATCTCTCCTCTGTACATATCCAAACTAGTGCAACCTTGCTTCTTTAACCTTGTCTCCGAACATCTAACCTGGCTTCTTCCCTCTAATGTCTCATTTCTAATCCTGTCCATCCCTTGTCACATAGCAATCTCAGCATCTTTTCCTCTGGCGCTTGTCTCAGCTCCGCCTCCTGCCTTTTCGTCAGTGCCACCGTCTCCAACCCGTACAACATAGCTGGTCTCACCACTGTTCTGTAAGCATCTGCAGTGCTCTTTCTCGCCATGAAATCATACTGCTGTCCACTGATGTATGTAACCTGGCTTCCTATACTTTCCCTTAACTTCATGCTGTGGTTGATCAACTTTATCCTTTATAGTTACTACAGCTCTTTGCATCCCACCCTTATTCAGATCGGTGTAGTACACTTCATCTCCACTCCTCAGGCTCCTCACTTTTTCCAGATTGTGCAACAACGTCTGGGTCAGTAACTCAAATTGCATCTCTGACACCTGCATACTTCCACCGGTATGTAATCTGGACCAACAGCCCTTTCACTCTTCATCCTCCATCCTTCCATCTTGTATTGCCTTCCTGGTTTATCCTCCCATCATCCAATCTTCTCTCTCTCTCATTCTCTTCATTCATCTCAGTGTACTCCTTCCATCTCCTTCTTTAGCTTCTACCACTCAATCCTCAACTCTGCCCTAATTTTCCTCCTCTTCTTGACCTCCTTGTGATATCATATCATATATCATAAGGTTTAACACATGTCTCCAAGCAGACTGGAGGGAATGCCAACATGGTTTTGTTTGTTGTGAACACAGTTTAATGTAAGGCGTTGTTATTCATGAGTACTGATCTCCCATCCTTTAATTCTGTTTATCAATATGAATAAGCTGTTTGTAAATTGTTAATTTACATGCTATTTTACATATAAATGTCTTCAGTGTGTCTCTAGTACCAGAGTTGCAAAACCCTAAATTACTTACTATCACAATCTGTGCTTTCAGTAATTATTTGTACAGCTATGATCAACGTGCTTAAAATGCAGTTACTATTGCAGTAATCATATAGCATAATTACATGATTCTTTTTTTTTTTTTTTTACGGAGCTATAATCTAATTTAATTGAGAGAGCTGTGGACTTTGGACCTGCTTTCAAATTAGCATGATCAGTATTACCATCACCAAGCTTTTGGAAAACAAAAAGAAAAAAAAGAACTGAAATGAATTAATTTAACTGCTCATTTTTATACATTTTTATATAGTTTTATTTTTTCCACACCTGCCTAAAACGTTTACAGTACTGTGTACAATATACAGTGCTGTGCAACATTTTGAGCAGAATGGAAAAATACTGTAAACAAGAATCCTTTTCAAGAAATGGAAGTGTTAATCATTTATTTTTCATCAATCAGCAAGAAATGCAGTAAGAAATCAATATTTGGTGTAGCCACCCTTTGCCTTCAAAAACAGCATGAATTCTTCTAGGTACACTTGCACTACAGTTTTGAAGAACTCAGCTAGTAGAGTTTAAACATGGAGAACTTGGAGAACTAACCACAGATCTTCTGTGGATGCAGAAGAGGATGGGAACATGCAGAATGCTTCCTCACATCCTTCTGTCTCTTCATCTAAATCCCAGACAGCATTTTCCACACCTGCCTAAAACCTTTGCACAGTACTGTATATATATTATATATATATATATATATATATATATATATATATATATATATATATATATATATATATGGCTTTCTGCTAAGCTACTTAGGAACAACGTCATTGTGAGAAGTGTTTTGTGGGAAAAAACCTACACTTTGGGAGAAAAATAAGAGCCTGAGACTTCTCTTGTCACATTCATCAAGTGAAGGCATAGGTTGTGAAGCATGTGTTTAACAGTGACCTGATTTACTCACTTGCTGATCAGAATTACAGGCTCTTCGCTTCTGAAGTGGCTGTCAATCACTGCATCACCATCCAAGCACAATACAATCAGTCCAATCTAGAGTAACCATGAAGAGCAATTATACTCAGTGGGTACAATAAAGGTTGAAGGTCTTTCTGTACTGTCTCTCTCTCTCCCTCTCCCTGACTCACTGAGCTATAAGATTTAACCTGTAGAGAACAGGTTATGTGGTTTGATTGTGGGTTGACTGAAGTAGTGGCATTAATGTAAGACATTATTACGTGTGTAAAGCAATTGAAGGAAATGACTGGTCCATCATCATCATAAATCGTACCAAAAAAAAGTTCATAACAATATAAGTGGACAGACACACACACTTAACTTCGTCAAGCACTCCAACTAAATTGAAATGTCACCTTTCAGATGAGATCCCTTCCACTGGCATGGTCCACTGTCACATAGACATGGACCCAGGTGTGTGTGTGTGTGTGGATGCTCAAATAAGCTCCCCTTGGACACCTGCTCAGGTCTCACAGACGCAATTTCATTACATGTATGGACTGACTCACACTGATAAAAAATAAACTTGGCTCACACCTTCTCATCTCCACATAAAAATATTTATGGCAATTTTAAACTCACAGTGTTGCAATCACACACTAATTTCAGCACGGAAGTACAGCTCACATCTAATGCTCAAGCATTTATCTATCTGATTTTTAATTTGACTGGAGATAAAATCACTTTATCTGCGCAGATCTGACGTTTCTAATCAGATTAGTTGAATGCGCACAGCTTCTCCATTATGAGTGTGGCTGCCCTAATTTTGAACAAGACATTCAGAAATATTCTCTAATGGGGCTACTGCTATTTTTGCTAATAATTTGATGCTTCTCACGTTTCCACCAGTTAACAATCAGTTATTGCTGTGCCACACATTAGAAATGGCCACAGTGCTGCATTTCTGCACGTTGCAGAGAAATTAAACCTCTTGTCTGGAATAAATTTTCTGACAATACAGGACACATGAGACGTGGACTTGATTGGATTTTTCCTGTAGTTCAAGCAGTGTAAGTAAGCAGAGACCCCACCTGTGCATTGGGTTTGATTTGAGAACCTAGATAATTAAAGGCTGATTTTTCAATTAATCTTGAATACAGTCCTAACAATAAGTTAAATTGTTACATAATTATTTGCTCAAACAGTGAGTCACTGGGCACTTTAAAAACTTAAGTAGCTCTTTTATTAAAATGTAACAAAGTTATATAAAGACTCTAAAACACTTACATGAGCTCTAATACTTGACATTTTTGCAAAGCACAACCCTGTTAATTCTCAAATCTAAAACTAAGACAATATGGGTGATTGGGGCTTTTTAGACATTTAGAAGCCAGTAAAGCTAGAAATTTACATCATCATGAGGCTGGAAAGACACATACATATAGTTTACATAGCATCAGAAGCTGAATTATCTACATTTGGTTTTCAAAAGCAAGAGACAGGCTATTTTAGCTCACAACAGCAATCCAATTATTTCCTCTTTACTGAAACAAAAAAGCAACCTGATTTCACATTCAAAGCTGTAACCATACCAGCTAAAAGTAGGCTATGGATAGACCATGAATGGACTGTTTAAAATATAACCAGTAAAGTGTCAGAATCAGAGAATCAGAGCTATGTGGTACTAATCTGATGCTTACAATTACAATGTGATTCAACACCCTAAGACCATTAACCCTTAGAGGATGCCATCTCCCACATCCTCCACACCACCCTTACCCACGTGGACAGTAGTAAGGGGAACTATGTGAGGCTGCTGTTCATACATTACAGCTCAGCCTTCAACACTTAGTCTGTGCACTAAACCGAGGGACCTGGGACTGAACTCCTAGCTGCTAGTGGACTACAGCACTGATTGTGGACTACAGCAGGAAGCAACAGCGATCCTACTCACCCTTCCACATCAACAGTGCTCCACTGGAGAGGATGAGCAACATCAAATATCTTGGGGTTTAGCTCTCTGAAGATCTCACCTGGCACTCGCATGTGAGCGGCTCTACCACCTGAAGAAGCTGAGAAGATTTTGGATCTCCCCTGTAATCCTAAAAAAAACTTCTACTCAGCTGCCATCGAGAGTGTCCAGACCATGAACATTACTTTGTGGTTTGGGAACTGCTCTTACAAGAACCGCAAAGAACTGCAGAGATTGATCAGGGCAGCTAAGCGCTGCCCCAGATCTGCTCTGCACTTCCTGCAGGACATTTACATCAAGGGCCAAAAACACTATGGACTCTACATACCCTGCAAACAGCTTGACAGAGAGAGGACAGAAAGACTCCAAAATAGTTTTTTTTTTTTACCCCACAGCCATTGTCGTTGAGAACTGAACTGTGAGCCTAAGTCCAAAACTTTTTCTAAGTCAGAAATCAAACAAAGTCTAAGAGATGTGGCAAAACCACTTTAATAACGAGTTTCAGTAGGCCTGGTCCAGTTGGAGCAGCTCCAGATGCTCATCCTAACCTCGGACTTTGAATACACTTCACACACCTTTGTCTTCCTTTGAAATTTACATAAATCCATCCCATTAATAGTCTTCCACCAATAATATTCAATGCTGTCATGGTCAAAATCACTGTTTTCCCACCTTTACCCCTTAGCCAACAATAAACAAACTTTTTTCCACTATTCCCACTGTTTCCCATTGAATTTCCCATCAAGTTCTTAATTATAAATGTAACTGTTTGCTGCTGGCTATCTTGTGAGAACTCAATAGCGTAAGACACTGGACAAAATGTAAATTTGCAGGTGCAGCTACTGGCTTTCTTGTGGGAACTCAGTACTGTGAGACAATGGACAAAAGTAAAGGGATTTTTACTATACCATTAGGTTCTTCAATTAGGTCAATCTAGTTGAACACCACTTGTCACATTAGTACTTGCAAATACTAATTTACTGCACATTTGCACATATGCACATTGCAGTTTACACTTCTTGTTTGTATTCACGGTATTTATAAGTGCAGTTTTATTTGTCTGCTATTCTAATTTTATTCATTTATTTCCATTTCATATAATTACCATTTCTTTGCACAGTCTAAAGAGTGGTTAAGGAATACATTGAAAGAATATATGAAGAAATGGTTATTGCCTAAAGACTTTTGCACAGTACAGTACAGTACAGTACTATATATATATACACATTAAGAAACATTTTTTACAAACATTTTCTGTTCTTGTTTATTCATAAAACTATAAATGTTTTTTTTTTTTATGTGGCAAATTATAGCAGTGGTGGCCTAGTGGTTAGGGACTAGGCCCCAGGATCGGATGGTCTTGGGATCAAATCCTGGACCACTATGTTGCCCTGAGGTATGCTTGAGCAAGGTACCGTCTCCATCATTGCTCCCCAGGTGCTGGATATAGCTACCCCATGCTGCGCAGTGCGTGTATGTGTTAAAAGCAGAGGTTTCAATTCGTTGTGTTTCAATGTGTGCTGTATTTCACAATGACAAACATTCACTTTCACTAATAGATAATATGAGCTGAGTTAACACAATACATATTTATTTTATTATCATGCTGTACTGTGAGAGCATCTTTAACTGTGAGAGCCATCATCTCCAAATGGAGAAAACATGAAACAGTGATAAATCTGCCACAGAGTGGTCAAACTAGCAAATTTATTCCATGAGAAAGTTCATCCAAGAAGTCAGAGGAGAACCCAAAATTAGATTTGAGTTGACCTGCAGCCATTTCTCAGCTACATTTTATTACTTCTTTCAGTTGCTCATATTTAGGGGAGGCTAATGTGGATAATTTCTTCTGGTTCTTTGCATCTTCCTCTTTCACTCCAGCCACCTGCATATACTCTCTCACCACAACCATGAACTATATCCTCACACCAAGTACCTTCTTAGCTGTCTCCCTTACCACTTCAGCAGTAGTTCCCCTTGAAACCTGGAAACTCTTAACTACCTCTCAGTGTTCATGTTAACTCGTTAACACATTAACTGAATTCCACCTTCTTCAGCTTCCTGCAATGAGGACATCATACCCACAGCCAAACATGATGGGGGTTGTGTGATGGTGTGGGGATGCTTTTTTGCCTCAGGGCCTGGGCAACTTGCCACAACACAGGGATGAAAGAATTCAGCTCTTTACAAGAAAGTACCAAAGAACCCAGCCATTAGGGATGCACAAGCCAGTGTATTCCTTCATGCCAGTCCCAAGCCCAGGTAAATGGGGAGGATTACATCAGGAATGGCATCCGGTGTAAAACTTTGCTAAATCAATATGCAAACAACGATACAGAATTCCATACCAGATCCGTCGAGGCCCGGGTTAACAACGACCGCCACCAGTGCTGTTAGCCTACAGGGTGCTGGTGGAAACTGGACTACTGTTGGCCAAAGGAGAAGAAGAAGAAGAGGAGGAAGGCATGTCCAGATGGAGAAGGAGAGAAAGAAGGGGAGGAGAGTGGAAGTGAGGGTAGGGACTGTGAATGTTGGCAGCATGACTGGTAAAGGTAGAGAATTAGCTGATATGATGGAGAGAAGAAAGGCTGACATTTTATGTGTGCAAGAGACTAGATGGAAGGGTAGTAAGGCCAGGTGTATTGGAGGAGGGTTTAAACTGTTCTACCATGGTGTGGATAGAAGGAGGAATGGGGTAGGTGTTATCCTGAAGGAAGAGTATGTGGAGAGTGTTTTGGAGGTGAAGAGGGAGTCAGGGAGGGTGATGAATTTAAAGCTGGAAGCTGAAGGTGTGATAATGAATGTTGTTAGTGCTTATTCACAAGTTGGTTGTGAGATGGAAGAGAAAGAAAAATTCTGGAGTGAGTTAGATGAAGTGATAGAGATTGTACCCAAGGGAGAGAGAGTGATGATTGGTGCAGATTTCAATGGTCATGCTGGTGAAGGGAACCGAGGTGATGAGGAGGTGATGGGTAGGCATGGTGTCAAGGAGAGGAATGCTGAAGGTCAGATGGTTGTAGATTTTGCAAAAAGGATGTAAATGGCTGTAGTTAATACTTATTTTAAGAAGAGGGAGGAGCACAGGGTAACGTATAAGAGTTGAGGAAGATGCACATAGGTAGATTATATTCTTTGCAGGAGGTCAGTCTGAAAGAGATTAGAGACTGCAAAGTAGTGACAGGGGAGAGCGTAGCTAAACAGCATAGGATGGTGGTCTTTAGGATGACCTTGGAGGTCAAGAAGAGGAGGAAAGTGAGGGCAGAGTCGAGGATCAAGTGGTGGAAGCTGAAGGAGAAGGACTGCAAGGTGGAATTCAGGCACTGGGAGGTGTTGAACAGCTACCGGATTGCTGGGAAACTACTGCAGAAGTGATAAGACTGACATCTGGAAGGAAGAAGGAGGATAAGGAAACCTTGTGGTGGAACCAAGAAGTCCAGGAGTGTATTCAAAAGAGGAGGGAGGCAAAAAAGACATGGAACAGTCAGAGAGATGAAGAACGTAGACAGGTGCACAAGGAGATGAACCGCAGGGCGAAGAAAGCAGTGGTGAAGGCCAAAGATAAGGTGTTTGGTGAATTGTATGAGAGGTTGGACAGTAAAGAGGGAGAAAAGGACCTTTATCAATTGGCTAGACAGAGAGACAGATCTGGGAAAGATGTGCAGCAGGTCAGGGCGATTAAAGATAGAAATGGAAATGTACTCACAGGTGAACAGAGCATGTTGAGCAGAAGGAAGGAATACTTTGAGGGGCTGATGAATGAAGAAAAAGAGAGAGAGAGAGAGAGAGAGAGAGAGAGAAGATTGGATCATGTGAGGAGAGTGAACCAGGAAGTGTAGCAAATAAACAAGATGGAAGTAAGGGCAGCGATGAAGAGGATGAGGAATGGAAAGGCTGTTGGACCGGATGACATACCAGTGGAAGCATGGAGGTGTTTAGGGGAGATGGCAGTTGAGTTTCTGACCAGATTGTTTAACACAGTCTTGGAAAGTGAGAGGATGCCTGAGGAGTGGAGACGAAGTGTACTGGTAACGATCACCAAGAATAAGGGTGATGCACAGAGCTGTAGTAACTATGGAGGGACAAAGTTGATCAGCCACACCATGAAGTTATGGGAAAGAGTAGTGGAGGCTAGGTTAAGAAAAGTGGTGAGGATTAGTGAACAGCAGTATGGTTTTATGCCAAGAAAGAGTACCACAGATGCAATGTTTGCTCTGAGGGTGTTGATGGAGAAGTACAGAGAAGGTCAGAAGGAGTTACATTGTGCCTTTGTGGACCTGGAGAAAGCATATGACAGGGTGCCTAGAGAGGAGTTGTGGTTTTGTATGAGGAAGTCTGGTGTTACAAAGAAGTATGTGAGAGTAGTTCAGGATATGTATGATGGCATTGTAACAGTGGTGAGATCTGCAGTGGGAGTGACGGATGCATTTAAGGTAGAGGTTGGATTACATCAAGGTTTAGCACTGAGCACATTCTTGTTTGCAATAGTAATGGATAGGTTGACGGATGAGGTTAGACAGGAGTCTCCGTTTGCTGATGATATTGTGATCTGTAGTGAGCATAGTGAGCAGCTGGAGGAGAACCTGGAGAGATGGAGATGTGCTCTAGAGAGGAGAGGAATGAAAGTGAGTAGGGCAAAGACAGAATACATGAGTGTGAATGAAAGGGAGGAAAGTGGAGTGGTTAGGATGCAGGGAGTGGATGTAACAAAGGTGGAAGTGTTTAAATAGTTGGGATCAACAGTTCAGAGTAATGGCGAGTGTGGAAGAGAGATGAAGAAGAGAGTGCAGGCAGGTTGGAATGGCTGAGGAAGAGTGGCTGGAGTGATTTGTGACAGACGCGTACCAGCTAGAGTAAAAGGGAAGGTCTTAAGGACAGTAGTGAGACCAGCTATGCTGTATGGGTTGGAGACAGTGGCACTGACGAAAAGGCAGGAGAAGGAGCTGGAGGTGTCAGAGTTAAAGATGTTGAGATTATCGTTGGGTGTGACGAGGATGGAAAGGATTAGAAATTAGTATTAGAGCATTAGATGAGCATTAGAGGGACAGCTTAGGTTAGACGTTTAGGAGACAAGGTTAGAGAAGCAAGGTTGTGTTGGTTTGGACATGTCCAGAGAAGAGATGAGGAATATATTGGAAGGAGGATGTTGAAGATGGAGCTGCCAGGAAAGAGGAGAAGAGGAAGACCAAAGAGGAGATTTCTGGAAGTGGTGGGAGAGGACATGCAAGTGGTCGGTTTGAAGCAGGAAGATGCAGACGACCGGAAGAAATGGAGACAGTTGATTCGCTGTGGCTGTAAGAGCCCGTCCCAGACGGGGCACTAGGGGGAGCCAGACCCCTGCTGGGAGACCAGTGAGTCAGGCACGTCCTCGACAGGGCACTAGGGAGAGCCAGACTGCTGCTAGGAGACCAGTGAGTCAGGCGCAGTAATCAACAGTAATTCGGTTCAGCTGTGCTCTTACCTATTTAAAGGAAAGGAAAACAGGCTAGAGTTGCTGGGTCGTTTTATGACACAGACAGTAATTTGGTGAAGATCCGTGGGTTTTCTCTCGGGTCTCCCTGTCTATCTTTGTGTTTGCATCAGATCGGCACCCTTGGCTTGTTGTGCTGACTGACGCTACACCCCTCTTCCGAGTTTCTCGTTCTCACTAAAAACGCTCAAGCTCAAACACATGCCTTTTGAGCGTTTTGTTTTCCCCCATTTTGAGCATTTAGTTTCCACCCATTTTTGGGTTGTTTGTGGTGGCTTGGGTTTTCTGGTGTATTTTGGGTACTTGCAGCTTCAGGTACTGCATTTGGGTCCTAACCCAGTGTGACTCCCTGCGGTCAGAGTGGGTCACACTGTTACAGTGGCGACCACTAAACGGGAGCAGCTGAAAGAAAAAGAAGACAAGAACGTACCAAAGGATAATGTCCTATCATCCATCTGTGATCTGACAAGTGCAATTGGGTTATGCAGAAAGGCAGTGATCTGCACCATAACAGCAAGTCCACATCTAAATAGATGTAAACAAACCAACCAACAAACAAACAAACAAAAAAGATAATCTCCTTATCTGAATCCCACTAAGATGTCAGGGCAGAACCTGAATAGGGCAATTTATAAAAGAGTATGGAAAAAATCCTCCATGTCTATGACAAAGACTAATCCCCTGCTGCCAGGAATGCTTGACTACAGTTTCTGGTAAAAGAGGCACAACCAGGTATCATTATTTAAGGAGCTATTTCTCTCAGGGGTTATACTGGAGTTGTAAAGTCTCTTAATGTATAACACGATAATTTAAAAGTGTGTGTGTTTACTCATATTTTACTACATTATACAACATATTTTGTATCATAGTGGCCTGTAGAAAAATTGGACACATATTAGAATCATAATAATCCATTATTATGTCAATGTTATGCAGCAGTATTCAAGAAAAGTGTTTTTGTTTTTATTTTTACTCTATTTAAACTTTTGACAAGCAGTGCAAAGACACTAAGTACATCAAGGTTTTTTAATTCTGGATATTTAATTTCCTAGCAAACCCACTAAACCTGGCAACTAACAGAGGAGTTAGGTGAGCTGAAACATATTCTCTCCAAACCCAGTACTGAAGAAGCCTACCCTGCATGTATCCATTGCTTCATGTCAAAGGCTGTACTCTGTCCCAAGCATTTTTCAATAGCACCTCGTTCACTCACATACATTCACTGACAGAGGCAGATGATGGGGGAGAAGCGGTAATTGAGCTCATTGTATATCATAATAAAGAAATACGTAGCTGGAACACAGATAAAGACAATCGTAACTAATCAGATCTGATGGGATTCCAAGAGGCTTATGATGACTCATCCAACACAGTCAGTCTTCCAAAAAAAAACACACATGCAAAAGCAGCAGACTGGGGCAGATGAATAAGTCCCAGTTGCTTTTTTGCCAGAAACCTGGGTTAAAGGTTTTCAATCACATCAAATGCTGTAAATGTTTCTTTTTAATGTAGACAAAACCTGAAATATGATCACATGCAAGTTTAAGTGTTTTTTACATTTCTGGGCTGAAATACATTTATTTCCCCATTAAGTGTTAAATATGATTTAAAATGCTTCCCCTGTTATGGGTGATTTTCAGCCATGGGTAGCCAATATCCATGCATTTTTTTCCTAAGCATAAGTAAATTCTTGTAAAAAAAAATGACTCTGGTAAACTTAGAAAGCACAAGCTCTATACAAAAAGAAAAGTTACAGTAAGTTTGTAAAAAGTTTACTAAAAGGAACTCCTACTGGCTATTTTTGAGCAAAGTTACCTGGAAATTATGTCATATTAAACCATGAAACTATTAAACCATTTTAATTTTAAATGCAAAGAAAAAATACAAACAATCCATTGAAATGAAAATTACCTTTGCGATTTCACCTTCTTCCATGGCTCTACTACTTCAACCTGTCTTGGAAATATTTTGAACATATAATAGATTTTTTCTGCAGTTGTGTCTCCAGCTGAGACATGTCCAAGATGTCTGCCTTTCACCCTGTTAGCATTGTTATTAATTTGAAGATGAAATTAGAGTCAGTTGTGTTTTCACTCAATGGGATGACAATCAGGTATGAGTGGGTGCCCTGCTGTATTTAAAGACTAAGGATCTATCAAAGTCTGAAGATTACAACACACTTGTGGAAAAGGAGTTGTTGATGCCTGTCATCAAGGTATGTAATAGTGAGTCACAAAGGACCCCAGGGTAACTTCTGAGTAATTTAGAACCTTTGTCACACTGGGTAATGTTCATGTTCATGAGTTCACCATAGAAAGTAAACACTAAAGCAGTAAAACAGTTTCTTCCCAACTAAAGTTCTCTAAAGCTCATACGTACAAGATGGAAAACTACTGGAAAAGTAAATCATTAACAGACCAAAATAGAATTTTATTTTAGAAATGATTATGCTTTCATCAATTATGCTTGATGAAAGAAAAACAATGTGTTCCAACCTAAGGTATTTATCCAATCTGTGACCTGTTCTGAGAGAACAACGAATCCTGAATTATACCAGTGAACTTCAAAGGAACATGTCAGAGCATCTATCTATGATGCAAGACAACAGTTTGAATAAAGGTGCTTTTTATTCTCCAATTTCCTACATAGGTCATCAGGTGGATCCACTTGCTACTCAGCCGTATAGAAAGCTATTCATTGAGCCATTTAAAATGCTCAACATTTCTACAAAAATATGACCTGAAAGATCATTGGATTTTCATACTAGTTCCAAAAATTAGATGAATGGAATCCAATTAAGCATGCTGGACAAAAAAAAAGTTAGTTTTTGAAGAAATATATCCTATATTACATTTCTGTGGGGACCTGTTGAGGAAGTTTCTCTGCCTTTCACCTGATTAGCACTCGCTCTAGCACCCCATACAACCCTAGTCAGGAAAAGTGATTAAGATAATAGATTTGACACATCTTTGGTTGGCAGAAGTATCCGATGCTTTAGGATTAGCAGTTGATTTGAAGGTGAAATTGAGAGTCTGGTGTCTAGAAATTAATGGGAAGACAATCAGATGAATCTGAGCCCAATTTTGTATCCAGTTTTACAAAGGAAAATGTCAGGACATTTATCTGTGCAGGAACACTGAGCAAAAAAATTTGATTTTTTGATCAAGTCAAAGCCCTAACCTTAAAACAGTACAAATGGGCTAAAACTCCACCTTGCAGATGCATGGTTTTATAATCCACATTGAAATTATTCCTCTGCATTTTACCCATCACATGGTGCAGCAGGGGGCACTCATACATCCGGCACCCAGGGAGCAGTCATGGTGACGGTACCTTACTCAAGGGTATTTCAGGGTGACCTACCGGTCTGGGATTCAAACCCTCAACCTTCTGATCTTTGGGCCTAGTTCCTAACCACTAGGCCACCTCTACCCTGCAAAGATTGGATCAATTCTTCAATCAAGCTAAGTATAATTTTCAATTTCATCCATATTGGGTTGCCAAATTGGAATTTATGATAATAGGGGAAAAATCTGTTTTGGCAATCTCTTTATCACATCAAGCTAAGTGGTACATTTCTGAAAATTCTTTCAGGTCACAGAGCTGGTGGTCTGAACCAAACTTTCCTGAGACGATTTCTAGACCAAGCCTTACAAAAGATGGCTTTTTGATTTTCACAACTTTGTTCACAGCCTATTGAAATCGAGCAGCAAAAACAACCAACAGAGAGGGAGATAATAGCAATGGTTTTGTTCAACCAAACATTGTACACTGACTAAGGAGTGAAATGAAAGCGATAATGGGTCATCCTATTTACACAGCACAGCAATGAAATGTATCCTCTCCATTTAACCAAAAACACACATTTACAGCAGGGGGTAGCCATATCCCCATATCCAGCACCAGGGGAGCAGTGATGGGACTTGTCCTAAATACTTCAAACTTGGCACAGATGATCTCAAAACACAGGCTTGAGAAAAAGTTTTTAATATGTAAAGAAATTTGTGAATTATTTCCAATCTTACTACAAAGCTGGAAATGTAAAAATGTTTTGAAATATCAACAAAAATGTAATTAATCACTAAAAATCTCTGCTGACAATCACAATAAATATGTAAAAATTTGCATTAAAAAAATTTGCACTATAACACATGGGAGTTTCTTTCTCCACCATTTTCAGGGAGCCATCCATTGTAAAACCCCCAAACCCACTTGCTGAACAATATGTGCCATACATAAATCAAATGTGACATTGTCAAAGATGTATGGCTTTATGAAAATTACAGTGTTTTTCTAGTAATTATAACAATTAAATATGTTGAATGTATGAAGCTTTGGTGAAGCTTTTCTCATTTGTTGGGAGAAGTAAAACCAGGAGCATGGGTATTTCTGACCTTTTGTTTTAGCATTTTATAAACTGGGTTTTATCTATAAGTACTACATTTTGCAAAATGGTTTTGTACATGTAGGAGTTGCATTAAAGGAAAACAAAATTTTCAATGATGCTCTGAAATGAATCCTGAAAAAATATTACAATAATAACTTAAACTGACTATTCTTGTCATTGTGAAACGCAGCACAGCACAACACAAACAATTCAGTCTCTACATTTCACCCATACACACACATGTGCAGCAGGGGCAGCTACTGAAAGCGCCCAGGGAGCAGTGATGGGTGCGATATCTTGCTCAAGGATACCTCAGGGCAAACTACTGATGAGGGAAACAAACCCACAATCTTCCGATGCAGGGCAACTCCCTAACCACTAGACCAGCGCCGCCCTTAAAGATAATCTCACAGAACTAATCCTGATCTAGTATAGTGCTAATCTGACATTAGATCCAGATTGGTGGATTAAAGCACAGTTCATTTATTGGCTGAAATCATGTCTTTTTTTATTCCATTTTAATTTGTAAGAAGCAGCTCGAAACACTGTCTGGATCAAAGTGATGACACTTGAACAACTGAGAAAGAAAGGACAAACTTCATCATGAATGGACCAATAAAAACAGCCCAAATTACTCAGTTAAGAATGTTTTCTCCTTCTCCTATATAGTTGCCATTCTGAAGATAAAAGGTTTTTTTCTGAATGGAACAATTAAAGAAACTTTACATTTTTGAAGCAAAGAAGGGCTGGATGGTAGAACTTGCAGTGGGAATCATAAAAGGTGGGGAGGTAAAGCATTAATTGAGAAATATAAAAAGGATTTAGATACATAGTGAATGGTGCCCCAAACTTGCACCAAAATGTTTATCAACACTGGAGAGTTATAATTCAGTCTGTTACCAAAGATCAGCTCATTTTAAACCAACTGGTTTGGTGATTAAATCTATAATTGTCTCAAGATTTTATTTAATTTTTAAGTAATTTTAATATAACTTAAATAAGTTCAAAATAAGTTAAAATAAGTTGTGGTTGTTGTTGTTTAAGTCATTTAAATCACATTTTCTCAAAAGCATATTTTTTTCTAAGTTTGCAAAAAGGAGGTCAGTGGCATGGACAGGAGTCAGTAGAAAGAACGCAAAATAGCACAGAAAGCATTTTACCTGCCAGAAATCTTAAAACGATCTTCAGCAACAGTGGCAAAGCACAATAATAGCAAGAATAAATAAGCAAACTGCGGAAGTAGCACAGCCAGAGGCCTGACCTGAATTCTGTTTAAAAAAATGAAGCTGACCCCCCAAATAATCAACCTATTGCCTACAATTTGAGCTTTTGCAGTATAGATAAATGGGCAAACAGGGTGAAATCTAGGTGTGCTACATGGGCAGATACAGGCAAGAAGTAATGTTCCAGCTCTTCCTACAAGCAAGTGTACATTTTCTTATATGTATTTATGTTTATTTTATTTATTCTTGAAAGAAAATTGGGCATTTCTTGTTCAGCTGAAAACACGGGAGGCATTCAACCAGCATTGTGCAAATACAGTACACACAGACAGTTTCAAACAGAGAACCTAAGAGTGGTATTGACCGAAAATGAAATTTGCTGTGTATTGTTGTCATCTTCAGACGACTGACAAAGTGACAATGAACAACAAAAGCGCAGATTGCTGGCTTTGATAGAGAAAATGCGCTTTTAATGACGATTCATAATTAGCATTGTTCTGCCAAATGTTCCACAGTGCAGAACAACGGCTGAGAAGAGCAAGTTAACACCAATTAAAGGAACACAAAGACAAAAGCCTACATAATCATGTCACTTCTTGGGTACATTATGTGCGATCGTTCGAAGCCCAAAGAATTCTACTGACCTCTTCTGGATAAAAGTGGCTCTCAGTTAAACACAGCGAATACAAAAACAGGCTTGAATTGGACATTTATATCTTTTTTTACACCCACTTGTCTTTCCTAGTTGGTTCAAAGGCAATGCTCAATGTTAGAGCATGGAACATTACTACACATTTACACTGCTAAGCATGAATGAATCTTTTAAGTAATGAAACGGTCTCAACTCCAAGTTAGAATGTGATAAAATTAATTGTACAATCAAATGACATTCAGAAGCCTACTGATTTCTTCAGACTTTCTCACTGAGCTTCCTTATTCATGACAAGAGAATTTGGGCATTTTCCTTTTGTCTATGCTCCAACCAAATATGTCTTCTTCACGACCACGTATGGGGACAAAACTGACATTAGGCATCTACTTCTGAAAATCTTCATTCAAACTGCAGGTAAATGGCTACAGACTGACCATTAACTAAATGTCCATGAATTTATGTACACTTAAAATGACTGTATAGGTGAAAGTCTATGAAGAAACTTAAAAATGCTTTTTTTTTAGAAAAGTGAAGAAAGAATCATTGTTATCCACTGATGATTGCAAAAAGCACACATGACAGTTGAGTAGGACCACAGCGTCATCGCTTTAGTCCATTTGTAGAATTACGAATCTTTTTTCCTGCTACAGGTAATCCACTGGGTTTCTTTGGCAACATTTCATGTTGGGTTTTCTTCTCCTTCCTCAGCTAAAAAAGGATTTTTTTTGTTTGTTAAACAGTAGATTGATAAAACAGGCAGTTAACATTTAATGCTTTATTTTGTCAAAGGCAATCAAATTTAAAGTAAAATGTATATTTGGCTGGATATATCCTTGAGGGTTTAGAAAAAATAAGGTCTGCAGGAGTTAGTATATTTAGGGTGCAAATTATAATCCACTATTTAACATACTGAAAATCTGATGTTCTCCGCAAAACTGTTCTGATTCTATCACATATCCTTTAGAAAAATCTGGGGTTGTATCAAGAGCTAAAGCTGCAACTCTGGCTTCAAAAAAGCGCCCTCTGTTGGTTATGTAGGCCCTGTAACATCACTGCAACTACTCCCTGCACCTCCAGGCCATCAAAAGGCTTGATGTTAAGTTGTTGAGCTGAATGAGGTGTTTTTAGGCAGAGATTTAAAAGTGCTGTGGGTATCAAAAAGCTAAAAGATGGACTAAATATCACTTGTCTCTATAGTGCAAAACAGTGTATGAGGACTTACTCTGGCTTGACAGCACCTCTCAAAATAAACCAAGTTATTCTCATGCTTCCCCTCCAGATCCTCCACTTCTGTCACCACAACAAAGATGAACATTACATAGACTGACCTTAGGTACAATCATTAATCCTTGGCAATTTGTTCGGCTAATGCTGTTAAATGTTAAATGTTAAATACAGGTATGTAAATGATTAGCACGTCATAACCTGAGGCTTCTGACAGAGGTCCATATGCTCCATCATGTTTTTCATGCTGCTTTGCCCTGTCAAGCCTCAAGACATCATGTGGAGGATGACCTGTTGACACAAGAAACCACTTCCTATACAGTCTGGACAAAACCATTTTGCTTAGTTTCTCAAAACATTTTTACAGCCAGTGAGCTTTGTCCATAAAAATACAAAACCAAACAAACAACTGACTAAAATAGGCTCAAAATAGACAACAGCTCCCTAATCTCAGTCCTAGTGACCCTCAGACTATCACAATTTTTCTGTCACAATTTGTGGTCTTTCTCAAATAATAAACCTGATTCAGGTCATTTACTAATGTCTTTGGTTTAACCTACTAAAAATCTGTATATGTTTTCAACAATATTGTCCAAAAGAGCAAATAAACATCCATCTTTTTTTGGAAAAACCTTATCTTCATATCAATAATAAACGTTTAGAAATGTGGAAAAAGTATGGAAATCCATATGTACATAAAATGTTAAAAGTTGTTTTAACACCCAGGTACTTACTTCACTGGAAAATAGTGAAATACAAAGAATTTCAAACTGCAGGATTTTTTTTTTTAATAGTAGTGTAAATCAACAAAAATGCGATACAATTAAGCTTAACTGGCCACTAGATTTCACACCATCCTCATGTGAGTTAATATGCCTAATATCTGTATTGGATGTCCTAATCAATACTGTATTACCTGAGCCACTAGGATCCAGCCTTAGGTAGCCTTCTATTAGTGAGCTGAATCCTGTCAGGCCACCCATAGCTGCATACGGCACTGCCCTGCCCACGGGCAGACCCCGTGCCTCCCGCTCCTCTCTAGTTTCCACCAGTGTCACATGAGCATGACCCGGCTGACCGCATCCACAAGTATATGGGCTTTGAAACCCTGTGCAAGTATTACCTGCAAAAGAACAAACATTGAATATCCATTTGCCCAGACTGGAGGTGTCCTCCCTTTCCTCACTAGCCAGTTAATACAGTGGTGTCTGTATCCAGTCCTAGAAGACCACAAAATGCAAAGTGTATCCGTTTTTAACTGATCATAATTTAACTCAAGGGCTTATTACCAAGGCCTTGGTTAACTTTATTAACATCTTGTTGTTGTAAGAGAAAAACAACTAATCTTTGCAAGGCCCGCTTGAACCTCAGTCAGATGCCCCTGGATTTATATGACTAATGCATGTCTGAAATAAGGTTGAGTACGTTTTACATGCTTTACATTTGTTGTAAATAAAACGTTAATGTTGCATTTGGGAGCTTCCTGACAGGTCAGGAGCAATCACTCTGTCCAGCAGTGAGTGACAGTACTAAACATTTTTGAGCTCCAAAGTGAAAAATAGTAAGCAGCAGGCAGAGATATGTTTAAGACTCACATTTCTTACACAGATGGTCTGAAGCTTCACTGTGATCACTGGGCAAGTGTTTGCAGCAGCATCGTGCAGCCCGGGAGCCACTGTGATGTACATACTGGTAGGATCCACAGCAACAGCCCTTAACTCTGCAGGGCAAAGCAATGGGCCTCTCTGTTGGTAGCTCCTCAAAATCAGTCTGATGCTGTTTATATCTGTTGGTTAAATAGTCTGAAATCAGGAAAGTGTCTGAAAAAGCAGCAGGATGCTTTTTTTTTTTAACAAGAGACCATATTTTTATACCTGTGTGAACAAAAACAGGGTGTTTCTGGTCCAATGAGTTTGCAGTCTATTTCCCCAGGGACGCCAAAACTCACATACAGCCGGTTATGCTCTCTGACTTGCGTTACTTTCTTTTTGTATTTCTCATATTCATCGTCTGAGAAGAGTCTTCCATCGTCATCCTCTCCTACAATCCTTACAGGCAGCAGAATGTAAGATTGAATTATTGGCATTAAGTTCGCCACATGTAGCCTACATTATACCTCTATATACATTTACAGCAACATTATTAAAGTATCCAAAAAAAGCTCAAGTTCTTACACATCCAGATTCTGCTCTAAGTGGACAAAATTACACACTGTGTTCCTACTGGTGTTAAAATGTGAACAAAATTATGTCACCTAAAGCTTGAGGGGTGAATAATTATTGGCTACTGACTGCAGGGAAATAGAATCAGATTCTTTGAAGTGATGAAGCACCACCGAAAATTTACTTCAAGCCCCTAATCTCTAAAGAATGAATGAATAAATAGAATTATTAAACCCCTGAAGTGTAAAAATGTGTCATTATGAACACGCAGCATAGCGCTCAGTGAACCATAATGAAAAGCTTTCTCTGCGTTTAATGCTTTACACACTTCAGGAGCGGGCAGCCATATCTGGGATTCGGAGAGCATTGTTTGAAAAAGTACTTTGCTCAAGGATACCTCAGGGTAACCTACCGGTCCGGGACTTGAACCCACAACCTTCCAATAACGGGGCCGAATTTACATTTACAGCATTTAGCAGACACTCTTATCCAGAGCAACTTCCATGTCCTAATTACAGGGAAAGTCCCCCTGGAGACACTCAGGGTTAAGGGTACTGTCAGGGACCCAGTGGTGGTAGTGCCAGAGTTGGGATTCAAACCTGGGACCTCTTGAACCATAGGTCCATAGGCAAGTATCCTACCACTAGACCACCGCCACCAAATCCCTAACCATCAGGCCACCACTGTCCCCTTCAAAGTTATGGCGTATCATTTTTCAAAATTACATCACACCTTCTAAGAACATAATTAGAAGGGACTTTTCTTATTTATAAAACCAAAAAACCTTACTTTAGCGATTACTATAGACTAGGTACCACTGTAGATTATTTGCAAAATATTTAAGTGATATTTTCCATTTTAGACCAAGTGTCCCTTTTCTTCTTTTTTACTATTTGTTCTGAAATAGTTTCTCAGTTTCTCTTAACTTAATAACTCTCTAATAATTCTTTGGTCTTCCTCTTCTCCTCTTGCCTGGCAGCTCCACCCTCAACATTCTTCTCCCAACATAATCCTTGCCTCTACTCTGTACATCCAGTCTTCTCTCTCACTTATTTTCTTCATTCATCATCCCCTCAAAGTAATCCTGCCATCTGCTCAACATGTTCTGCTTGCCTGTGAGTGTATTTCCATTGCCTCTATTGCCCTAATCTGCTGCACATCTTTCTCAACACTGTCTCTCTGTCTAACCTGTTGAAAACAGAGGAAGACACGCATCAAGACTCTTCTCAGTTCTGGCCCCTCAGTGGTGGAACGAACTCCCCCTGATGGTCAGAACTGCAGAGTCCCTCGCTGTCTTCAAACGTAGATTAAAGACCCACCTGTTCACAGTATTTCTGAGGGAATAATCCCTCCCAAACCATCCACCCTCCTACCCTTACTCTTTCTTCCTAAAAAACCTCTACTCTCTTTCCTACTCTCCCACCCCTGTTCCTCCTCTCAAAAAAAAAAAAAAAAATTTTGTTTTATGATGTATATGATGTTTTATGGTGTATACTTGTTACAAGGCTCTTAGTCTGTTACTTAGGTGGTACTAGCTAATCAGCAGTTACTGATCTGTGCTGGTTACCAAGATGAACTATTGTGGAAATAAAGCACTGTTGTAAGTCGCTCTGGATAAGAGCGTCTGCTAAATGCCGTAAATGTAAATGAAATAGATCCTTAACTGTCCAGACTCTCATTCTCTGACCATTTCACCTGACCATACACCTTATCTTCACCTTTCTTCACCCTGCACCACATCTCCTCATACTCCTGTCTGCATTCTTAGTCTTTGTTCCTGCTTCTTCTTTGACAGTCTCTTCTTCTGTGTGCACTTCTGAAATTCTGGGTAAAACCATCAGGTATATTTTTGCTCCTTCTGACCAGTAACTGTCCAGTAATTTCTACCTGTCTCCCTTACCAGTAGGGCAGCAGTTGCTGGACTTTACCCTCACTGTCTTCCTGTATAGTTGTTCACATATAGATTTGACATATTGACACCGGATGCCCTCCTCATTTATCCGGGATCAGGACCGGCTTGTGCATCCCTAGTGGCTGGGTTTTCATAATACACTATTGTACATTCTAATAATTTTGCCTCTCAGTAGTAAACCAAATACATGTTTTCCAGCAACTGAATGTAGTAACATTTCCTTATTATTATTCTGCGCTTTTTAATTAACATTAGGTAAGATGTTTTAGGAACATTAGGTAACAAGTATATTTCTCTGCTTACAAACACATAAAAGTAATGTTTTTATACTGAATGGAAACGACATAAGTGAACACAGGCAGCGTTCTATTTTGCGCTGTAGCGTTTGTTTGGGACGCAGCCCCAGACTCTGAATGAGCTTCTTAGGGAACTCGTTCTCTAAGCCCTCATTCACAGCAGACTGTTTTCTACCTCCTGTATTCCACATAAGCGTTCACTGCGTCCATTGCAGTCTTGCCAACGCCTATCCTTTCCATCCGCCGTCCTCTTGGCTGTAGTTAAAGCTAAAGCTGCACAGCTAATTCAGCGCAGCGGGCCCTCGGGAGCGTCAACGTTGCTAGGCAACAGGCTTTGGCGTCTTCGCGACCTGAACCGGTGACGAAATCGTCTCAAAGCCTTGATTTCTGCAAAAGTTGCAAAACATTTAACAAAATATTTTTTACTTTAAATAAAATGCGCCAAAAATAAAAACATGCGAATAACGTAAAGTTAACTTTAAAAATCTCATTAACAGCTACAGTTTTTATCTTTGTCACTATAGTCCGTTTACATTGCTTGATATTTACGTATAAATATCCTCATCCTGCAACAGGCTCTGAGAGACATGCAATCTGTTGACGAGTTCCACTTCAATAACTTTAACTTAAAGATCAATAAATAAATCATATAAAACCTATATATAAAAAAGATAAAACCTCCATCAAGTTGTTTTTACGAATTGTTAGCGCACTAAAATCCGAACAGCACGGTAAAATCATTACGGGATTAAACCCATACTTACAAGTTTGTTTGTTTAAATTATGTTTGTTTGTTTTTCAGCTTCTTCATCCTCAATCCTTCCACTCTGACCCGCCACAGGAGGAGTGACGTACTGAACGGACCGCCTACCCTCGGGCTGCGTTCAACATCACACCGCGTCGTTTTCTCTCCCAAGGGCTGAAGTGCTGCTGACAGTACTGACTCAATAAAAATATAATCAAATAGAAGTACTGTGTCGAAGTCTGTTTAACCTACACTTAAAAAATATTAGAGATTTTTAAGAAACTGTACGATGATGATCTGGACAAGTGCTGGACTGAGGGAAGGGCAGTGTTCGTGATACTCACTGATTTTATGGAGAGTGAAAATAATGACGCTGAAGAGCATGATTTTAAAAAATGATGTTGAGAATGGGGTCGACCCACACATTATATATATATTGTTTAAATACAAGTTTTAAGTGGAGAGATGTCAGCACGACTAGATGAGTATTATTCCCTCCTACGTCTTTTCCACATAAATTGTTATTATTTGTATTTCCTATACATGATTGCCTCATTGTTAGGTTGTATTTATTATTATATTATTATTAACCCTTTTTAAATGGTTTACAAAATAATCAAACAATACAAATCATCAGCTATAACCATTACATGTTGCTAAATGAAACCTCACGCGTGAAACAGAAAAGGCCGCGGAAACCTTTTGGAACGTTTTGTGTTGAACGCGGCATGGTTGTCGTTTTGGCGCTACACCATAAAAGTCCCGGGAGCCGTTGGGGTGGTTTTGGTCCTCCCCTGTCGAAAGAAGCACTGTTCGTTTGTGGTCACATGTTTTGTAGCTTGTGTTGTCTTTCTTCCCTGCTTCTCCGTGTCGCTTATAGGGATGAGTTAGAAGTTGGTTTTCTGCAGCGGAAAGCTCGCCGAAGCTAAAGCGAAGCTAAACCGTCGGGCGGATGAGGTCCAGCTGTTTAAAGATGTGACTGACAGCAGCCCTCACTCCCCTATAGGCGACTGAGGTAAACATACTCGGTAAACATTCTTATTTGTTCTTATTCTTACAGGGAAGAACCTGTAGGCTGAGACTGTTGGAGCTGTTTGTTGTGCTGTAAGATAATAGATTCATGACAGCGCTGTATTAGATTAGCTAGCAGGCTAGCTTGCTGGTTAGCGTCTATTTTTAATGGATGTCGTGCTAATATCAGGCTCTCCCACCTGTTCTGGAGCCGCTTCAGGTAAAGCGAGTGTCCTGTTAATCTGAGCTGATGGCGTGAAGCGTGTAGTAGTTTGTGACAGGAAGGCTCCGTTAGGCTTCACCTCTCTCTCCTTCAAGGGTTAAAACCCCTCATTAATCAGCAGCGCAGAGACTCGGAGTTAAAGAATAACTTCTGGACGTGCCGGCTTGTTTTCCCCACCTTGTCACTTTAACATGACATGGAGAGGTGTGACCACCTTTCCTGATCTCTTTTGTTGGCTGTGGGTCCTAACAGTTGTATAATGAAAAGGATCGGCCTTCCCCTGCAGGTCTGTTACAAATGTGATTAAAAATAAAAAAAACTTGATCTGAGGGATTGGTTGAGAATTACAGAAAAGATCTGGGTTTCTCCATGTGCTCATGCAAAACAGTGAGCAAAGAGGAAGAGAAAAAAAAAAAAAAAAAAAAAAAGCACCTTTTTCAAACCACTCTGGGATTTGGCCTTCATTTGAAAATGCATACGTTGAAACGAAACCCACTCGGCATGAAAGAAAGAGGAAATGTTGGTTAAAGACCTGCTATTCTCTCTGTTGCATTGAAGACGGGATCGTATCCCTCAAGCTTGTTATAAAACATTGTTCCATTTTATGGAACAAATGAAGTGACTGGATTTTGGCAGACGTGGACTGCGAGCGTTCCCAGTGTATACCTTGCTCTAGGCTTGGTGGAGCTTGAATTCACCTTGAGTTGATGTGCTGGTGGGTTCATATAAATGAGGTCACTGTGGGGTCAAACTGAGCAAACGTGGTCATATTTCCACCTCCTGTATATTTAATGTTCTGCAGGAGCTGTCATTCAGTGATTTACGGCTGGGTGAGGACACCAGCGAGGTGCCGTTAGGCTGCAACACTATAGAGACGCTAGCTTGTGAAACCAAACACGCTTCAGTTGCATTGCATGTTCGCTTGCAGTGTTTATATATAAACACAATATTCTGGTTGATATGTAACATAACATGATTTTATGTTAACGTGTCAGTTTCTCACAAATGCTTTATATAGAATTTGTGGTAGGGCTGCACACTATAGGCCTATTTTCTTTTAATCAGGTTACAAAAAACCCTACAAAAAATTCCCTGTTTTTTGTTTAGAAAGCCTAGCTCTGCATGTTCTACCTTTTTGTTCCATGAGGTTTGTGGTTTTATCTACCAAAAAATAACTTGCCATCCATTTTATATGACCATTTTCCAAATTGTTTATCCATATAGTCAAACTTGGCCGCTTCTCTAAGTCCTTAGCACTTGTTTGTGAATGGAGGGGACTAAGCTGATAATACCTGATTAAAGAAATGTGTACATTGCCAGTTTATCTGGTGTATTTTTTATTATTTTTTTTCATATGTGGAGTGTGTGGATGGTAGAGTAAATGTACAAATATCATTAGTTTGAAATTGTAAAGTTTTTAATGACACAAAAGTGATCATATGAACCCTTTCAAATATTCAAAGGCACAACGATTGCAATATGCTTTCTTTTTTGTAGCCCTAGTTTCTGGTGTTTCACAACCATGACCAGATGAAAGAAGCAGATTAGATGGCTGTTGTTTTTTTTTTTGTTTTTTTTTTCCCCTATTACTCAAGTCCTTTCCTCTCTTAGCTGTGGCTTTTGTGCTCTTCCTCAGACATAAGAGTTTCTGCTGCCACTTTGATAGACATCTGTTTGAACTGCAACCCTTACAATGGTGCCTTGATTGATTTGCCTCATTTTTAATACATCAGTACAATGTGGAATCTGAAGTTGGCTCGGTTGCAGTCTGTCTGCTTTTGCCATTAAATTGTGCATTTGTTTTATTTAGTTTTTGCTCCATGTAAATTTGACTGTGAGTAAACCTGTTCTCTGTAGGTTGCAATGTAAAGCACAATAAAAATGGTTATTTACCTTATTGTTTTAAATTTTCATGATAGCAATAACGTGAATTATCTGCCCAATACCAGTCAGAAAGCATATTAGCAAATCTGTTTGCGAATCCTTAACAGCACAGTTTAAGAAATTGGCTGATAATTTAGCTGTACTGACATTGTATGACAATCCATTTTAATGACTGCATTCATTCAACTAATGTGAATACTAATAGCAAGTACTGTTTTGTATCTTTACCTTTTAGGCAACTTGCTGAATGGACAAGCTGAGTATGAGATCCCAAAACTGATCAGCGGACCTGAGGTTGGCTGCTGTTCAAACTTCTCCAGCGCTGGCTCTTGTCTAGCCTGAGACCCATAACATTTCCTTGCTGTACTCAGCATTCGTGATATCTTTATCTTTTGTGTCCTGTTGTAATCTACAATCGTCACACCCCCCCCCCCCCAACTCTGCCCCTACCCTTCAGCCCTGTAAACTCTCAGCTGCTAAACACAGATTCTACCCATCTATCACTTTGCCCAGGTTTCAAGCTGTGTTCAAGTTTGTCCACATCATCCTTCCTCTGAACCCATATCTCAGCCCATCTCTGGTGGATTCAGGTCTTGGCAGCACTGTCCTTCAGGCATGCTGACCTGTCTCCTGCGCAGGAGCATGTCCCAGAGACTGAGTCTGTTGCTGGTGCTTTTTGGCCTGGTCTGGTGCCTCCTTCTGCTCCACTACACTGTCACGCAGCCGCGACGACAGAGCAGCACTGAGCTACGCCAACAGATCCTGGAGCTCAGCCGCCGCTATGTTAAAGCCCTCAGTGAGGAAAACCACGACCCCTCTAGGTCCCAGGGGGCCTCCATGGCTGGATATGGTAAGTCACTGAAATGTTAAAGGGAACTGGTGCATTCTCTGCCATTTTCAACATGTTCCATGCAAATAAAAGTCTGTACCTTTTTGTTTCACAGTAACTTCTGTTTTGGTACCGGAACTTCACTTCTTTACTCTTCATCAGAGATATGTGGCAAAATTTGTTAACAAATGGACACAAGCCTCAAACTGTTTTAAGCAAACGTTCATATTTGTTTTCTGACTTTGACATCTTGTCCGATTCATGTAAAGATGTGTGCATAAAGTCTTTAACAATAGTAGCACCTTAAAGTCTGAATACTGAATTGATCTTTGTTGATTGGACTCAAGTCTGATAACATACCTTGACTCTGACTTGATTCAATTAAAGTTAATTAAAAGATTAATAAAAAAAAAAAAAACCTGACACAATGGGGCGGAATACATGAATAGTCAAGGTACAGGACATATCTCCACAGGCATTAATTTTGGAAAAAGTCAAATGTTTCAGTTAAATGACCTACAAAGTCAAGCAATTTTTTGTTTCAAAACTAGTTATGGTTTCAGTGTTTATTTTCCAAGCTTTTTATTTTTATATATATATATATATATATATAATATATAATATATATGAGAGAGAGCGCGCGCGAGATAGATATAGATATCTCTGTATCTCCAAAAGATCAAAATATAACTAATTTATTAAAAAAAAAAATTTTCGCTGCAGTGTTTATAATTGCTATACATAAATTATTTGGGATTGTCATTTTGGAAGCAAGAAGGTCTTCAAACTATTCTACAAACAAAAGATATGGTTATTGTGTGTTTAAAGCACTTGATATTTACAGTGCTTAACTAGCAACTGGCTGCTACTGTAGTGAACTACATATGGCACATATGTTCTTTGCAGTAACCAAAAGTGAAAGCAAAACCTAGTGGTTTTACACTAGGGAATGGAGATCCGCTCCTGGTACCATCACTGCTCCCTGGGTACAGAGGATGTACAATCATTGTGGTTCAATGATTGCTGTGGTGTGTGCACCCACAATAACAGTCACTTTCACTATCATAATTTTTCATATATATATATATATTAAACTTCTCTAGAAAGTGACATTGACATCTAAGCAAAAAATACTTAAAGGCAATGTGAAAGCTGTGTAAAGAATTCAGTAGAAAGGTGGCGTTCAGATAGTGTTGGTGTAAAATGTGCCAAACTGTGACCTACTTGGAGATATTGCTGTGCTGTTTATTTTTTTCAGGTCAGTGTATTGAAATTCCAAACTTAAATTATTATTTATTTACTTGAACTATTTAGTGATTCCAATTGTCATCCTTATTGTGGTTGGACAGGCGATGTTAAGCTTCCGCAGGTGACTATAGTGTGATTGAGTCAGAGGTCTCCAAAAGAGCTTCACAAATGTAATGCATGATACTTAATTATGAACTAACACATTATTTATAATGCTATCCCTCAGCTGATCTGAAAAGGACCATTGCCGTGCTTCTGGACGACATCCTAAACCGTTTGGTGAAGCTGGAGGGCCGGGTGGACGCTGCAGTGAATGCTTCAACTCACAACAGTTCACACGCTGCCGGCAGTGCTGTCCTCGCTGCAGCAGCCATTATGCACCGACCCACCAAACAAGATAAACTTGGCAGCCATTCGGACATTCACAGCAATAAGCCCGGGTTGTTGCCGCGCCCTGGCCGTTTATGAAATAAGGGAAGCAGTGGGCATGGACAGCCATTCCGACATACTTTGTGCAACCCTGTTGCCAAGACTGTGACACCTTTTTTTTTTTTTTTTTTTTTTTTTTTTTTTTTTTTTTTTTTTTGGGGGGGGGGGGGGGGGAAGAGTGGCTTTTTAATATTCTTTTCATTTTCTTTAAGCATTTTTTGGTATATGCACATAGCTGCATAAAGGATAAAAACCTAAAGGGGAACAGTCCTGCTTTAAAAGGCAGTCGGTGGAGGTCTTTAATGGAAGTGCATTTCAACATTTTCTTATTGGATCCTCTCCTGAACTTTCAATATCTGCATCACCTCATCAGCCTGCTAACTGAACTTGTGCACTTAGCGGGACATGACCGAAGAGTAATGAGGAAAGTTCTGCCACGTTGACTAACTGTTAATTTTTTTTTTTTATTCTGTGCATTAACTATTGAACAGAGGGTGTAAGCAAATCCAAAGAATATCACTTGAAGCTTATTGCACATGTTTGCCATTTAGTTATGGTACATTTTATTGCTATATTCTGAGTGTACTTTTATACTATAAACCTGAAATTAAATCTAACTCAGTAGTTCGGTAGCAGGCACATGGCAAAACTGTAGATCTGCATTAGGAATTGTTTTTATTAGACATAGATTCCTTTACAGGCCCAGTCATGGAATTGCCAATATGGAACACTGTAGGAAATAACGTTATGATAATTGTAATATTATATTGTGATTAAATTAATGTGAACGATATTTTGTGTTCGTGAGATTCCACCTGATAAACAATAGGACTCACTCGCTCATTTTCATAGCTGCTTGTCCTAATTTGAGTCGCGGGGGTGTTGGCACCATACCCAGCTCTCACAGGGTGAAAGGCAGGGAAACGCTCTGGACAGGATGATAGGAGTGTACAACTTTATTCACATATTTGTTCATCTAAAAAATGTTTTTTTTCTCCCACCCACCCCCCCCCCCTTCCTACAGACAATTCAATATTTAGTCTTGAGTTAGAGTAACATTTGCATATTGGCAACCTGTTGCTTGATCACTTTTCAGAGGCCAAAACTGTGGTGATGAGGGAGGTTTATTGACAGTTCTTTTTCATTTTGCTTTTAATTTTGCTTGTTTGTACAAAAACTGGTAGCTGTTATCTGCCACTTGGGATTCCTGACTGGGACTCTAAGGTTTCCTAATGCCAGTGCACACCATGTGATTGTTACAGTGTAATAAAAGCACATGCTGAGGAAGGCTGCCTTTTCATAATGTCCTTTTTTTACTTGGATGTGTCCACTATGAATTAAGCAAAGTGGAAACTGAGGCTGGTCTAATAAATTGTATAAATACCGTTTTGGGACAATGGAAATTTGCTTGTTTAGTATTTGTCCAGCAGGATCTTGGACAGTCAAGATCCCATTAAAATGCCAGCAGTGGCTTAGTGGTTAGAGGTTAGGCCCTGGAAGCAGAAGGCTGTAAGTTTGAACCCAGACCAGCAGCTGGGTTGAGGTAGCTTTGGGCAAGGCACTGTCCTTGTTTCTTTCCCTGTGGGTGCTGAACATACCTGCCTCCTGCTGCAAGGATTAAAAGCAGAGGTGTAATTATATTCATGGTGTAATTATATTTGACGGGAACACTGTTTAAATTCACAGCCTGACTGCAGTTTTACTACCTGAGGTTGTGTGTTGTTCAGGAATAGTGTTGCTCGTCCTTAAGGTACGAATCTGTGATCTCTTGGCAAGTATACACAGCCACAAGACCACCACAACTTCTACCCCAGCACAGACAGCAAAAGTGTGGTTCTTCTGCCAGTCTCTCATGAACTCCAGTAGGTTGTTATTGTCATTTCAAACATCCACACACTACATAGTGAAACGAAATAATATTCCTCCAGGATCATGGTGCTACATGTAAGACGACATAAGATACAACATTAGACAAGTGCAGACAACAGCCAGAACAATAGATGGTACATTCATCCTTCGGATAGCCGCAGTGTTACAGAACAAAGCAGCACATGTTGGCGGTGTGATGAAACAGCAATGTTGTGGTAAAAGTGTGGGTGCGAAAAATAGTAGTATGTAGTAGAAGTAGTATGTTTAGCAGCGGTAAGGTGATTTTCAGTTCAAAAGTCTGATGGGCAGGGGAAAGAAACTGTTTCCCAACCTGGTAGTGGAGGCCTGTATGCTGCTGAACTGCACTGAGATTGACTGACGTTTGATGGGAAAACAGTAGAACAATGGTTTATTCTGGGTAAATTGAAACTCGATTCCCTCATGGCAGAACCAGCAAATTTCTAGGAATAGGGGTTCAAGACTGAAATTGGTCCTAAAGAGGCTGTAATTTCAGTCTCTGGCATCCCTGGCCAGGAGTCTAACTGCACAATTGTTATTGCCCTCTTGGGGTAGGTAGGATAAGCCTCCGTCCTCTCCTGTCACTCAGTGTGGCGTGTTTGATCTATTGTTTTGGGGCCATCAGAAGATCGTGGGTTTGAATCCCTTACCAGTTGCTTGCCTTGAAATACCCTTCAGCAACCCTTAGTATTGCTCCCTGGGTGCTTTCAATAGCTGCCCGCTGCTGCACTTGTGTGTATGGGGTAAATGCAGAGCCTGAGGTGCAGCGGTGGCCTAGTGGTTAGGGAGTTGCCCCCAGGATTGGAAGGTCATGGCTTCGAATCCCAGACCAGTAGTTTGCCCTGAGCATGGTACCTTCCCCATCACTGCTCCCTGGATGCTTTAAATAGCTGCCCCCTGCTGCACATGTGTATGGGTAAAAGTGTGTTGTGCTGTGTGTTCATAGTTCACTTTCACTTCACTTTCATTTCAAGGTCAATAGTCAGCAAGTACATTATTTCATCCATGGAAGTACTTCTAAAAACCCCACAGCTTACATTTGGACTGTGTTTAGGAAAGGTCTGTACAAAACTGGAAAGACTGGCATGAATTTTGCAAACATGGTACTTTGTCCATATAATGATGGTAGCGGTGTTAAAAGTGGAGATGAAGTTTAAGATGGCTTCATTTAACATGAAGTGGTAGGCACACTTTACCTAAAACTTTGGACTCTGGAAATTATTCTTCAAGTTCAAGTTTCAAGTAGGTTTTATTCTCATTTCAACCACATACACAGTACACAGTGAAGCGAAAAAACGTTCCTTCTGGGCCATGGTGCTACACATAAGACGACATTACATAGAATGCAAGACAAGTGCAGACAGGGTTAACAGTGCAGACAAAACAACAACCAGTGCAAAAACAATTGACAGGAAACATTCATCTCACTAAGACCAAAAAAAAAAAAAAACAGTGTGTACATGAATGTATAGAGCAGCAGTGTTGTAATGTGATACTGACAGACATCTCACAAACTGTAAGAGCCCAGATTCTTACAGCTTAAATACAGATGCATTGTACCATAAGCACACTTCCACTTCCACACACGCTAACATGGCGCTACCATGTGAGCGTAACTGCTGTTCTGAGACTGGCACACCACCCAGATAATACCTAGTTTCTTTCCATTGCTGAACAGGGCAGAAGGGTGGCTGATAAATCATGACCTGTGAGCTGCAGCCAGTAAAGTGCTCTGAGTTTTTCTATTGGTTCAAAAGTCAGGCACCAAGGCAGGTGCCAAGCAGTTTCAGGTCATGCAGGGTTTGTTTATCTGAAGTGCTGAATCAAGAAGTTGAGGGCAGGTAAATGGTCCCAAACAGCAGTTTGAGATATAAGAACATGGATTGTAACAATGATGTTAAGGCTCCATCTACTGTTTAAAGTCATATTGACCAAGCTTAGAAACAGTCCCACCACAGTGAATGGAACTGGAAATGAAAATAAGTGTCAGGTTCTGACTGCTAGTATACTTGGTTATTGGCACTAAAGTAGCAAAGTACAAGTAAACAAGACAAACGCTATCCATAAACATTACGTAGCCCAGATCATTTATGCACCTGCCAAAGAATCAGAAATGTTTAATACAAGAAAAGGAACTGTCCATCCATCCATCCATTATCTGCCGCTTGTCCCAAACGGGGTCGCGGGGGAGTGCCGGTGTCCAACCCAGCGCACACAGGGCGAGGACGGGGGACGCACCCTGGACAGGTCGCCAGCCCATCGCAGGGAGGAGCAGGACGGGGACGGCACCTTGCTCAAGGGTACCTCAGGGCAACCCATTGGGAAGGGGTTCAAACCCCCGATCCGCCGATCATGTGGCCAACACCCTAACCACTAGACCACCACTGCCCCAGAAAAGGAACTGAAAAATGCTAAAAAGGTTGAGCTATTTTAATGGGATTTCAGTGAGGACGGCATGGTGGCGCAGTAGCACAGTGAGAAGGTCCTGGGTTCGATTCCCATATCATGTCAGCTGTCTGTGTCATTTCTGTGTGGAGTTTGCATGTTCTTCACATGTCTATGTGGGTTCCTTTGAGTGCTCCGGTTTCTTCCCACCATCCAAAGACACACATTGGGTGGACTGGAGATGCTAGATCACCCCCAGGTGTGTGTGAGTGTATGTGTGTGTGTGTCTGCCCTGCGATGGACTGGCTACCTGTCCAGGGTGTGTCATTACCTTTTGCTCTATAAGCGCTGGGATAGACTCCACTCTCGACCCAAATCAGACCTGAAACTGAGAGAGTTTTGAATTATGCTACTCCAAATAATCATGTCCTAAAGTCCTAAAAAGTCAGCGTATACTGTGTTCACTGATTTCAGCGACTCTATAAACAGTTTATTTGATCTGGGGGTCAGGACATTAGGATAAAGTACATAAAGTTAATGTCTATGTTTAATCACTGTGGCTGAAAGGTAATCGGACCAGTTTCTGTACACACACTTAAGACTCAGGTCCAACCAGTCTTCACTTTGTTTCCTTTCCTGAGATCACTGAGGTAACAGGGGGAAGGATGCAGCCCAGAGTAAGATATACGATATGTTGGAATGTAATCGAGTTCAATGATCCTTACTTTTAAAGGTTTCAGTTGGATCACTTTTTAAAGAATACAAAGAGAAGAAATGACTGCACACATAAAATTATACTTTTTGTGAAAACCAGGTGACAACTGGTGTAAAATTCCTTTTGTAGCTTCCACTCCTCGTGGACACACTGCTATACAGTGGTGCTTGTGAATTATTAATATTTCTGCATAAATATAAGAAAAGGTCAGATTTTCATACAAGTCATAAAAGTAGATAAAGAGAACCCAGTTAAACAAATGAAGCCAAAATATAGTACTGTCCCCATCACTGCTTCCCGGGCTCTAAATGTAGAGGCTGCATTTTGTTGGGGTTCACTGAGTGGTGTGCTGTGTTTCACAATGACAATTTGTCAGTTTCACTTAGTGTGACCCCCTTGCCGTAATAACTGCTGCCCATTTCTGGTAACTCCTGATCAGACCTGCACATCAGCTTGAAGGACTTTTAGTCCGTTCAGCTTCAGAACAGCTTCAGTAGTGCTTGCTTCATGTTCCCACAATGTCTTCAAAGTAAACCATAAAAGATTTTTACATTTTACTGATCAGTCTGAATGTTTGAGGGCAAGGAGGGATGATGCCCTTTTCTTCTTCTTCTCCTTCTTCTTCTCCTTCTTCTTCTCCTTCTCCTTCTCTTTCTGCTTCTTCTCCTTCTTCTTCTTCTCCTTCTCATCTCTGTCTGTTGCTTAAAAAGTTGGATACGTGACAACTATGTAACTAAAATATTGTACAGTATTAAAATACTAGAAAGAACACTAAAGTTTTATTTTATGAACTTTGTGTCTTTGTTCTAAATGTCAATTTATCTGATTAAATTTTTCTGCTATTCTCAATGACTTTTGTGGGATTTTTGTGGTAAAATTGATTTTTCTGCTGGAGTTGAACAGTTGACAAGTCAATGTAGTTTTACTGTTGTTTTTTTTTTGTTTTTTTTTCTGTGGTTTCTGCAAGAAACGTTCTCTTGTAAGGCTGAACTGGAAGTAAAGAACCACTGAGGGCAGTGGCGGCGCACTATTTTAACTCACTATCTTGTGTGACTGGTGTGCAGTTCGGGACGCGGCCTCAGTTTAGTTAGACAGGGGCGGGGTCCCAAAGGTCACATGATCATACTGTATATGCATCGCTTACCATTTTTAGTGGTGGTGTCCTAATTTTGCCCACTACTTAGTGTGGTTGGTACGCAAATTGGGACGCGCCAACAGACAGGAGCCGTTTGGGACACGCCCTCACAAGCCCCGCCTCCGCCGCGCAGCCATTTTCAGCTAACGCCGTTTCTCCCGGAGCGGAAACAGAAAGGCTAGCAGAGCAGTTTGGCTCACGTGTTCTCGTATTTTAGCCTAAATACGCTGGGCATTTGTATATTTTTACAATGAGTGACATCGAGGACGGGAACTTTGACGTTAGAGTGAGTAGTCATTCTTAGCACTGTGTTCAATGTGAGCCTCTTCAATGTTAATCTTTCACCTCTTTACCCTTTTTTTTTTCTCTCGCCCGTCCCTTCAGCTTAAATATTTTATAATTTCTTACAATTAAATGCGGAAATAAGATAACTATGCACTGTTAGCTATGGTCCTGACTGGGTCTTCAAGACCCTTTTCCCTCAGAATGTCTGTGTTTTGCTAGTTAGCTTGTTAGCCTGTTAGCTCAGCTCGTAGGGAGCGACGGGTTTTTGGCCTCGTGAGCCAGTAAACTCGTTAACTATCCGAGTAATCTCCAGTGTAATGTTTAGAATAGTTAGTGGACATGAGCTGACTATGAAGTCTGCAGTTTAAACCTGAGTCAGGGAGATAATTTGGAGATACGAGCAAGGTAAACTGGTATCCAGATTAGCTGTGATGTCAGCTCGGTTTTCAGAGCCTCAGCTGTTGGTTCACAGTCTCAGTTCTGGAAGTGACTCGATTCAAGTTTAACGAGCTTTTATAAGCTGTGAATTTAACGACACACTCCATTAAAAGTGTGCTCGTTAACACAGGAGTGGCGACAGTGAAGGTGCTTGACAGGAACAGTAGGAAACAGTGCTGGGATCCTTTTTCTAGGAGGAATGCTTTGCATTTCTAAAAGATTTTAAGATATTTAATTTGTCATCCAATATATTTAGGGGTCTAGCTATTGAAAGTGTCGTCACTTATAAAAATATTTCTAAATGATTCTCAGTTCACAGAAATGAAAGTTGTGGCATAATGCCACTATAACACACACAAGGCTGACTTTTATATATTTATCTATAATATTAAATAACTTTATTAGGTATTCCAGTAGATATTCCCATCTGCCACTGTGTCCGTGGCCTCTCTAGAGTCATCTTTCTCAGCGCCAGCAGCTCTCAAACCTCACTCAGGCAGTTTATGTAAAGCCAATTGTCAGCTCCACATAAAGCCTTTCAAATGCCATCTTAACTGCTGCTTCTGAGCCCTTTCCGACTTTCCTTAAGCCCTCTTCTATTTTAGCTAATATGAATGTTGATTTTTTTTAAAAAAACGTTTTCATGTATTTATTGGAATGATGATCTGTCTAGCTTGTGTGAATAACTGTGTGTAAATGTTTTTGAGGAGGAGTTGAAGAGCTGAGTAGTTCAGGACTCCATTTTCCGAGTCTTTCATGATCTTAATTGCTCTGAATGTTCTTTTCTTCATTAAGGTTATTGCTCATGAAGGAGGTGAAGAGTTAAGGCCAAGAATGTGGAAGAATGAAAATGTGTACAGAGCAGACGGTTAAATGGGAAGGGGAAAAAAGAACAGAAGATCGTGTCAGATAGAAGCACACTCGCGTTATGTGTCTAAGCAGGAAAAAGAGGTTTCAAATTTGGGTGAAGAAATGAAAAAGGAAGGAGAGGAAAAGTGAAAACTGAACAGATGAAGACCGAAGAACGATAAAATGCCCGAGAGAAAGGAATAGCGTTAAAAGAAAACAGAAGAATGAATGTGTCCATAGGTTAAGTAAACGTCCAGTGTATGTTCCAAGTGTCTGTAAAAACACCCTGTTTATTATTTGATCTGCATGTTGACTGTACTTTTTAATTTAGTGACCCAGAATAAGAAATTCATAAGGAGCTAAGAATGTTTAATGTCAGTATTGATAATCTTATGATTTTTGATGTTATTAAAATATAAGAAGTTTAAATGTTCAATACAATGCTAACGCTTTTCTCCACAGCTGTAACGTGTCTGTATTTAGGTGCTCTTAATGCAAGTGGGTGTGTAAAAGACTGTTTTGTAGCATTTTGTTGTAAATGGCGCAACTTCATTGCTATAATGTTAGGGGTCGCGCTCACCTTCCAAGTCGGAGCGGGGCAGCCCGGTCCATGCTAAATCTGACAGCAGGTCGGGCTCTCCCAGCCCATCCCGAGTTTCGAAGCACTCCAGATCCAGATCCCGCTCCAAGTCCAGGTCAGTGCATGTTAAAAAAAATAAATAAATAAAGTCCTGTCTGAGACTGGGTTATAATGTTCTCAAGAACATTGTAGCTTTTGTCTTTGTCTCTCATTAATAGATCTCATTCTCGCCGTCACTCCCATCGTCGTTACAGTCGTTCCCGGTCTCATTCCCACCGGAAGAAGTCCCGCTCCCGGTCCTACAGCCCAGACTATCGGCGCAGGAGGAGCCAAAGCACTTCACCCATGTCCAACCGCCGACGCCACACAGGCAGCCGGGTGAGTGTGAAAGAGACCCGGCTGCTGGCAAGATCCCCACAGTCTTGCAGAAACTCTAACCTTGAAGGGCTAAAAGATTTCACTTGCTGTATCGACCATTTTTCTTTTAACTTTCAGTTACAGTGCTCTTTAGTTAAACCTATGCATTGTTGATATAAAAAGAAAAACTCTTTGTCCGGGCAAAGCCTGAGTGTCAAGGAGAGATACACCAAAGAGTAACACAACACAGTCATGTGTCCTTTAATAATGTTAGCCAATAAACCCCAAGGAAGCAACTTTAAGAAATTTATATGGTTCTTTGGCTTCTGACATAACCTGGACATTCAGCCAAGACCTCAATTTGGTAAGGCTTAGGACCCTGCCAGTTAGCAGCGGTGTCATGTTAGGATAGTGAGAATTCAAACCTCTGTTGTTTTTGGAAGTACTGTTAAAAGTAGGGCTCTGATAGTATTGCTATCTTTATAAATAAATGGGGATCATTTTTGTGACTGCTTAAAAGAAAGTTCTTCTTACCATCAAAGTAGGACAGGATCAGGATGAAATAAGAGCACAGCAAACACTACATGTTCTGTCCAGCTCAGGAACATTTCAAGCAATTTAAAAAGGTATAATCATTAGACACTGTTGCACTCAGTAAATGACTGGTATGTTATGTATTTTTGAGAATTTTTGTTCGTTTTAAGAAATTTGCATTTTTTTTTTTCTTCCCACCATGGGACTGTACAGAGCTTTATACCAGAATACATTGTTTGCTGTCAAGGTTTGTGTTAATATTTTTTGTTTTTAATGAATAATTATTTTACTGTGGGACTGATTTTAGCTGCGGGCTGTTTATGGGGTATTGCTTTGTGCAGTTCCTCAATGCTTGTTATCCCACCATGTCCTCTCCCACAAGCACAACAGCACAAAGATCAACACAAGTGTTTAATAACCCCTTTTACTTCCCTCTGATTATATCAACAGAGTACATACAGCCATGACTTCAAAAAAGATTCGGTCAGTCATGGTGATGACAGGGTATGTGAACCTTTTATTAACCTTTTAAATGTTAGCACTAGACCAAGCTGGTCTTAGTGTTGCAGTGTTTTCTGTAATGGGGAATAAGAGGTTCTTTCCATAATGTCTACTTCATCTAGGTGACGTAACAGTAAGTACAACTGAATTATTTGTTTTAAGGGAAGACATTTTCACTGCCAAATACTCTGTGGACCTTAAGGCATCACACGTATGTTGGGTTATGTCTCAAAAAGCATTGTTCCAGTGATCTTGGCTGTGATGGGACTTGAGTCTCATTTGTATTTAATTTGGTGGGCAGGCAGCCTATGACCTACTTCTACATAACTCCTTCAGAAATTTTATGTTACCACCTCTGAAGGGGTTATTAAATGCTGCTCGAGTTACAGGAGTTTGAATTGCATTTTATGTGCTAGTCCACCAGGGGGCGTTTCTTAAACATTTTTAATATTCTGGTTAGCCATAACATTAACGCCTCTTCTTTTATTTATTTATTAACACCTTTTATTGCTCTGTTAATGCTTACATGCCCATTGCAATCACTTCAAGCACTGCTCTGTGGCTTTGCATCCTTTTACACAAGCTGGGCTGCATTGAGTGCTTTGACCTCCCAGAACATTTTCAGCAATTTAAGATACAGTAGTTCTTGTATGGAACGAGACCCAACTTTGGGCATGCATGACTCTTTCTTGGACCACTTTTGCCAACCTCTGCATAATTTTTGGTTTTAATGTTATGGCAGGTCTGTGTAGATTTAGCAGGAAATTAAGTATAACCTTATGATTGGTATTAAAAATGGGTAATTCTGGACTTTTGACACATTGTTTCCCTGCTTGCTTTAAGTTAGAGTGGAGTAACCCCTTGTATTTGCTTTTTTTTTTTCCCCCTTTCCCCTCTCAATTTTTTTAAATTTGAAAATATTATCTTTTACATATTGGGAAAGTTAAGGATGAAAAGACAAATCAAGATATTTGGTCTTACATTAACTTTTATTATCAGCATGTTTCCCTTCTTGTAAAATTATCATTTTGGAGATAAGAGGGTTTGTTTTTTTGGCAATGGTTTGCTTATGTCAGATTAGTGCATGATTAGGATATGCTGTTTATTAATAACAGTAAATAAACATGAAGAACAGCAGAATTTCTTGGTCATGGTTCTCGTCAATGTTTCCATCCACAGGCAAATCCAGATCCAAACACATGTCTGGGTGTGTTTGGCCTGAGTTTGTACACCACAGAGAGGGACTTGAGGGAAGTGTTTTCTCGCTATGGCCCACTTGCAGGAGTCAACGTAGTCTATGACCAACGTACTGGGCGCTCCCGGGGATTTGCTTTTGTCTACTTTGAACGCATTGATGATGCTAAAGAGGTACAGCCATAACTTGAGCGTTGGGTATTTTTGGGGGGGGGGTTTAATCACATGTTTTTGAAGGAATGAAGTGTGATTTTTGTCATCGCCCCTTTCCCACAGGCTATGGAGCGAGCAAATGGGATGGAGCTAGATGGCAGACGCATCAGAGTGGATTACTCTATCACAAAAAGGCCACACACCCCTACACCTGGAATCTACATGGGCCGTCCCACACAGTGAGTAAATCATACAGGCTTACAAAGAGCAATGATGGCCACCCTCAGCACATACGCACTGAACTTGTAGGTAGACCTGGGTGATAAAATGATAGCAAATGTACCTTCATAGACACTTTTTTATTTATTTATTTTTTTGATTTTTTATTTTTTTGCTTAAAAAAAGCAGACTGATAGTTTCACTTTGAATATATTCAAATGTATCTACCAAATGTATCATCCCTGAGCAAGACCCTTAACCCAGAGTTGCTCCAGGGGGACTGTCCCTGTAATTACCACATGGAGAAGTCCCTCTGGATAAGAGTGTCTGCTAAATGCCACAAATGTAAATGTAAACCTTTAAGCTTGACAGAAATGGCAATTAGATTTCTATCACAATATACATGGATATTGACTGTTATGGAAACAGAACTTTTAAAAAAGTTATCAAAAAATGTTTTGTTTTGATTTTTTTTTTTAATATGGTTTGTCTTTAATGTTTCAGTAATGGAGGAGGTGGAAGCAGCAGTGGTGGTCGGAGGCGAGACTCCTATTATGATCGTGGATATGACCGATACGACAGATACGATGAATATGACTACAGATACAGGTAAAAAAAAAAAAAAGTTCCAAAAATAGTAAAACAACTAATTCTGTTGACTTTGTGGGTTTTTTTTTTTTTTTTTTTTTTTTTAAATTTCATAATCAGAATATAGGGGTGATGCACTTCTGTAGTACATTAAATTCACTTGCTTTGCTCAGTGGTGCTGAGATCTTAAGAGCCTGATGCAGAAGTGCAGTCGTCCTATCAATGTTTTATTATGTTACGTTTGATGAACTGCCAGAGTGGTGCTTGTGTTGCTGGGAGCATAAGTTGGAAACTCTATTGGGTGAACACAGTAACCTACAGTAGCAATTGTAGTGCAGGCATAAAGATCACATTACAAATTATTTATAATTTAAAATCTTACTTGTTTGCGATTATTTGTTTCATTTACTCTGTTAGTGTTTAATGTATTTTAGAATACATCTAAAGTTATTGGCAGTATTCATGAAATTGAGATGTGTATGAGATCACTGAATTTACAGGCTGTAACGTATTTAAAAAAAATATTGGGCAGAATAACAGTACGTTGCTGCTTTGAGTACGTTGTTGGAGAATGTAAAGGATTTCTGGTTCCTCCTTGCAGAACATTTTCCATGATATTTACACAATACTTTTTCAGTATTGAATTTTTTCAATATATTAAAATATGTAATCATTCAGTTGGGTTCGCATCTGCAGACTGAAGGGGCCATTGGCGAACTTTGATTTTGTGGTCTTGCTAGATCTTGATTGATTTCTATGTATATTTAGTGTCTATCTTGCATTAAAGGGGATTTTATAATTTGAAACCCTCAAGATTCAATAAAATACTTTTCACTGTACGTAGAATTCTCATGTGACCGCCAGGATCAATAAAAAGCTATTTCTCCGAAGATGCATATTTCTTTGGATTCATTGAAAACATTCTTTAGAGGAATTAGAAATGGCCCATGTGTTTCTGTAGGAGTAAATTATTCTTAAAACATCTGTATAACTATTTCAGTCTTTGTTTCTTTTATGAAGCATTGATTGTTTATGATTATTTTTGACCTGCTGTTTGAGTGGTCTCCTAGCATTTGAGTTATCAGTCCAGCAGTTTAGTGTCTGACCAGTTTAAGATTATATTATCAATGTTTCCCATATAGGAGAAAACAGGTTCTTTAATCTTCGTCTCCATGTGTTTTTTAATAATAAATAAATAAATTTGGCTGATCATGATATCATTGGTACCTTGTTGTATTTTGTGGAAGTGGTAGCCTATGTGTAAGATGACCGACCAGGGGGTTGTGGATATGAGCCTGGTTTTGTCCCATTTCCAGCACAAGCACCATTTGAGCCCTTGAACAAGGCCCTTATCCCCAAGCAGCTCCATAATTATTTTCCATATCAGTAGACTATGTACATCACCTGGCAGAGGAGTGTCTGAAAAATGACTTGCATTTTATTAACGTATGTCTGTTTCCCACCCCCAACAGAAGGCGTTCTCCATCACCTTACTACAGTCGTTACAGGTCTCGTTCACGATCTCGCTCCTACAGCCCACGTACGTACATAAATTATATATAAACATGGTGAACAGACAAATCCTGGAGGGCCACTGTTCAGTGAAGTTGTATGTGTTTTTTAAAAAAAAAAAAAAAAAAAAAAAACCTGATTCCACTAGTTTGTTCGTGATCATTTTAGTAGGTGTGTTATGAGTAAAAAAACAGTTTTCAGGGCCAGCGGTCAATACCTGTAACCTACAATTAAGTATCCGACACAGTACATTCTGCAGTGAGTGAAATCTATTCTCTTCTAATTGGGCCATAAATTAGAGCATATGTGAAGGACAGTAGATATCTTATGCACTTTGGTCTGCAGCTAACGTCCAGGTTTTTTTTCGCTTTCCAGGACGATACTAAAGATCCTGAACTCCGTTGCGTTTCCTTGGCCAGGATCTGTGAACGTTACAAGAAGCTACTGCATATCTAAATCTCCAAGGAGGTGTAAGAAAAAAAAATGGTTTAAACAGAGCAGCTTTTATTAGGGAAGGATGTTCAATTTCATAGATGTCTTAATTTGTATTTTCGAGAATGATCTAAGGACTTCTGGGCATGGTCACAGCTTTTTTTTAGAATTTTATTATTTTTTTTGTATAATGCATATGATTTTGTATGCGTGTAAAAGATTGATGGTTATGAATACGTGTGTGCTACCATATTGTATTGGTGTGTGTGTGTGTGTGCGCGAGAGAATGCGTTCAACATTAGTATGCTAAATCTGTTGTGTGACAACACCCATAATGGTACTTTTCGTTTACATTTTTTTTCATGGAATAAATATAACTCAAGACATTGTGTTTGAATGAAAGTCATGGATGCGAAGCCAGCCTGGTGTTCTGCTCCATAGATTTTTGCTTCCTTTTGGAAATCCTGAATGAACTAGTAAGTTAAATAGTAAGTAGAGTATAAGAAACAAAACCAGTCTTCGGTTTCATCTTTACATACCTGCTGTAAACGTACTTTTTTTTTTTTTTTTTAAACCAGAACCGGACTAAAAGCTTTTGCCAAAGCCCTTATTTAGACTTGACAATGTAGAATCATGAGCTAAAATTCATGAAAACCATTTTCTTGTTCTCGGCTGTCGTTTCATAGCCTCATCTTTAGCGTTGGTGCGCTTTACTCTTCATTTGTCTCAAATGGTTTAAGAAAGTTATTTTTGAAATAACATGTTTACAGACATTCTGTATGAAGGACTGAGGTTTAAAACGATCACATGCTCTTAGGTCAAGTCCTGGGATCAGCTTGCACATTTTCTGCCTGTCCGTACAAACGCTTCTAAACACGCTAGTAAAAGACTTGATCATTAGCTAATGATAGGGGGGCTGGCAGTATTAACAACTGCTTACTGCTGGGTCTCCAGAAAAGAGCTGGGTCACAGTAGCTTGGCATGGTTGAAGGATCAGTTACTTAACTGCGGACTAATCTTAACTGCGGTCAAAATCTCAGTGAAATTTAGCAGAATTAATATACTTGTGGAGAATTGTCCAAATGATTACAGGGAAAAAGTGCAACTTTTATCATCATTTACATGAGCCGTGTGTGGCTTATTCCAAGTTGAGAGTTGTGAATTTAAACTACAGTAAGAAAGTTTGAGCTGATTGGTCGTAGAGGGCAGGAAGGTGCCATCAGTTATACATCTTTTAATAGTAATACTCAGATATTGCCTTCAGTGGTATCTGATATAGGAATGTGGATTTGTTCAAAAATGTGTCTTTTTAAGGTATTTGACCCTTGGGGACTGTCCACATCGTGCCTGTGGGGTTTACATTTAACATTGTGTCACATGAGATCATATCAGAGTTTTTCCCCCAGTAACTCAGTCCCCAGATCAACAGAAAATTGTCACATTTGCCAGCAGTTTAAAAATGCTCACCACTGCCAGATAAACAAAATGTTGCCCAACCAGACACACATTCATCTCGGCCAAGAAGGGAAAAAAAAAGTACACAGAATTCTCAGCTCCTTCACTGGAACAACTTTACTAGAAATAAACCTTCAGTGAACAGAACAAAGCAAACTTCCTGCACAGCATTTGCACAGAAATGGCAGCCCGAAATGTAAAACACTGCAGGTTTAAATGTAGCATCACATTCAGATCTACTCAATCCAAAGGCCTGGCAAAGCCACATTCACAAGACTTGTTTTGTGACGTGCATGACGTGGTTAATTCCAAGAAGTTCCCTAAAGCTCGCTCTAGCACATCTTCAAACATACAAATGCTCCACTGCAGCCGGCAGGAGAGGAAGTGAAAATTACCATTCTTGTCATTTTGAAACAGCACACAGTGAAACACAACCAACCAAATTACACCTCTGCGTTTAACCCATACACTCACGCACGTGCAGCAGCTATTGAAAGCATCCAGGGAGCAGTGATGGGGATGGTACCTTAGTCAATGGTAACGCAGGGTAACCTAGGGTCTGGGATTCAAACCCACAATCTTCCGATCCTGGGGCCAACCCTCTAACCACTGGGCCACCACTGCCCCAAGAGAGACCTAACCATTCTGAACATGTACTCTTCCTCTCATGGTCCAGAAGAGCAGAGAACAGTCATCAATGCAAAGGCTCTCAAAGTGAATCATAAGCCGATACCAGATTCACACTCTGGTCTATTAAAGCAATTGAACATTTGTACTGAGTATTAAAAATAATGGAAATTCATTAATGTCTTCAAGGTTGTTGTTACACAGTAAAATTCACATGCTAATCAAGCAGACAGAATGAGGATTTATGCAAACATGGTGGTTAAGACTGATCATTCATAAACAATCATTTGTGACTCCCAAAAACTGCAGAACCTGATGTGCAGCTTGATCAGCTCATGCAAAACATTTCCTTCATGTAAAAAAAAAAACCAAATAAACAATTAAACTACATTCATACATGTTTTGATGTCAGTAACTCAGTAAAACAAGATCCTTATCAGATAAACCTATGTTCTCTTTTCTGTACTTGTAGAAAGCACTCCACACACACACACGAGCTGAAGTGATGGCAGGGCAGGAAGTCCTTTTCTGCAGTGATTATTTTATACTGTCGCAAATAAATTTTCAGGGTTCATAACTTACAGATTTTCAGTGTAAAAATTAACAAAAAAAAAAAACTGCAGTTAGTTGGCAAAACCTTTTACAAAGTAAGATGAGCTGGTGTTAAAATGTAGGTAAAAATGGCAAGTATGGAAGAAAAAAAATGTTTAGGTTCATGATTCTAACTGTAAGGCAGAATGCCTCTACTTTGTAAGCGGATGGTGTTGCTGATTTTATATTTGACACAATGTCCTGTTCTTTCCTTTTTTTCTTTTAAATACTGGTAGTGTTTATGAGACGGTAATATGGGGGTAGACTGATTCTTCACAGTATTAGGCAGCAAGCAGACAGTCTGTTTTGGAAGCAGGGAAGAATGTGTAAAGGACAAAAGTGAGGATCCGATTTATTTAAAAGGCAGATCTTGTGGGGTGTTCTTCATATGCAGATGCTAGGATTTACCAAAAAGTGGGCTAAATGAGTACAAAGACTCAACTGGCATCCGGGTCATTGTCCCCAAACCTCAAGCATCTATGTGGGGAGCGAAGGCTGGTCTGTCTGCTCAGGTCCAAAAGAAAAGGTGAAAGCTGGTTTTGATGGACGTGTCCAAACGCACAGCTTGCCTGGCACGGGGCGGCATAACCACAGACCGGTCACAAGCGGTATCAGAAGAGGACCATGCAGCAATATAAGGTGGCCTAATCTGAGGAATCAATTTCTCTGTCTTTGGCCGACTGTGTACTTACCTGATGAAGAGATGGAACCTGGATGCATTGTGGAAAGAAGGCAAGCTGGCAGAGGCCATGTGGGCAATGTTCTGTGGGGAGACCTGGGAATGTTTAGCTGGGAAAGTCCTGGCACTGATCCAGATTGAGGTGGGCAGCTCCAGTCTTTGGGAGCTGGTGTCCTGCCAGTTTGGCGAATTTCCTGCTCAAACACACCTGGATCAGCTCACCTGATAATTGTCAGGTTAAGTGGATGTGTTTGAGGAGGAATCTACTAAACTGTGCAGGACACTGACCCTCCAGGACTGGAGTCTAGTTGATACTTTGACACATACTAACTACTTTTGCAGACCCACACCCCTTCAGGACAGTGGAATTCCCTAATGGCAAAAAAGATAATAATAATAATAATAAAAGAAACTATTCAGGAATGGTCTGAGAAAAGTTTAAAAGTGTTTACTTCATCTCCAGATTCCCCAGGTCTCCATCCAACCAAGCATCTGTGGGATGTGCTTGACAAACTAGTGCGATGCATTTCCTCAACTTGCAAGCCGTCAAGGATCTTCTGCTAATGTCTTGGTGCCAGATCCCACAGCGCACCTTCAGAGGTGTTGTGGAGTCCATAACTGGAAGGATCAGAGCTGTGTGGATAGTTCAAGGTGAACATACACAATATGAGGCAGGTGGTTTTAATGTTATGGCTGATCAGTGCAGCTATGTAGAAACTAAGCCATTAAGTCCATTATAAGCACTTTAGCTTTAACAATTGTCTGCTGCTACCAGTGAACACAGTCTTCTGAATCATCACTAACATTTTAGGCCCTGCTTTTGAGTTTCTGTAAAACAAGAACTCTTCATTCATGTCCTACAACAGCACTGCATCCTTGCGTATGAAATGTTACATAACTCTTCTTTTTCTAAAATAAAGTCCCTATAAATTGAACAAGAATGATTTAGTACCTGACTATGCTGTATCCATGAACAATATTTCTGGCTAAACACGAACAGAGGTTCCATTTTTGCATTAATTGTCACCGCAGTTTAATACACAAACAGTCCCACCAAATAATGAAAGAAAGAAGGTTAAAATTTTCTTCAAAACATTTATTTAAAGAGCACACGCCACATAAAACAAACAGAAGAACATTTTTTTTCATTGGGCATGTTATTCAGCAGAATGTTAAGGAACAGATCTGAACAGAAAAGAATAGACATATTAACATTTTAAAAAGAAAACAAGTTAAAGAGAAGAAAACTTAATGTAAACGATGGTTAAACATGACAGGTACCAACAAATAATATTAAGAGAATTATTCTAAATCTGTTCTAACTTCAGAAATGACTCTTGGGTTAAAAAATCTAATGGAATATATGCTCGTTGACTGGATGCTGAGTGAGAGGTGCAGGGATTCTCCCATTTAATCAAATAAATGACCATTAATAAACGACCGTATTGTTGTTCATTTAGTGCTATTTAGTAACTGTGTTAATTAAGTTGGAATGCAGTGAAGTTTGGAAGCCCTACGCTGTGATATATGAGGTGATGTACTCCAACTCCTGCATTTCTTTCTTTCCCAAAAATAGTAGTTGAACTTTTATTGGCAAACCGAACATTTGTTTCTTTGAACATGAATTTAATCATTTTGGGGAAGGAAGTATTTTTGTGGCGCTTTTGCTTTCAAGTCTAAAACTCTAAACTCAAGTTCAGTAGAAAGTTTCCAAACAAAATATTCACTAAAGCATAAATACATGGAGACTAGGCTGCAAAAAGAGCCCTGCGAGTCACCCATTCAGATGCTGTACATTTACAATGGAATCGATCAGAAAACACACCGTTTCTGTATCTGTCCTGAAGCGGCTCTGATGAAAACCAGCCGGGCTAAACCAGTTTAAGGGCTAAAATAAAGTTGGAAAATGTTAGAACTAATCCACAAAGTCATACAAATATGGAGGAAAAAAAAAATGCAGCACAATCGGGGGACTTCACACGCTGCAGAAAAACACAATCGAGGGCCAAAAGTTTGCACACCCCTGGCGAAATGACATTGTGTTGATTACTCCTCAGCTGAGAAAACACTACTTTTTAATGTATAATTAACTCAAATTAATATCCTTAAAAAGGGCTGAATGTACATAGATTGTTCCCTTTTTCCCTGTGCAAATTCAGCAAATAAACAGAAACGGTGCTCTAAAGTAAACTGCATCTTTACATTTGTTTCCTGTTGAAGACTGAATTAGTTTTCACTTAGAAATCAAAAGAAAACAATGCAAACTTCTTCTCCAAGAATCAATCATCCAATTAGAAACATGTCAGTACTTACACTTGTAATGCTTCATATTATGCTGGTAACAGTTTTCTTTTTATTAAACATGTTCATTCTATTTAACAACTTTTTAACAACGTTTTTCCAGCAAGACAAGGTTGCACACAAGGCTGCATTTAGGCAGTTAGGATATAGATTTAAACAACATGTAAAAGTATTTAAATTACCCAATAGATTAACAACAACAAAAAACCTCAAAATGTACAAAATACCCAAACTAAACATTTGATTTTTTTTTTATTTTACCGAAAACTTGGTCATTTAATTCTTAGGCGATCATTTATGTATTTACTCAGTGTCCATTTTTAAAAATAGGCTGTTTTTCCTCCTGTGCCTTTAAGAGTGATATGTGCAAATGACCAGTGTTGTGATTGGCTGCCTCGTATTGTGCAACATTTAAAAAGATGTTTCAGGGGGCAACCCTGCAAGTTAAAAAGGGGAACATGTATATATTCATATACACATATATTCAATTTTGTACTTTCAAAATGAAATTTTGCAGCTTTTCTTACTTAAACAGGCTTTGTGAAGTGAACCACACACTTTGAAAATTTAACGAAAAACCAGATTTGTAAGGTTTCTTGTTTAAATATCAAATGAAATCTTAGGGGAAAAAAAAAACTTTAAAATGCAAAAAAAAATAACAGCTACAAATTCTAAATTAGACTGTACTTAAATAAATTATTTTAGTTTCCATATTTGAGGATCACCATCTTAATCCCATCCAAGAGATTTTGGCAATCTTCTGTAAAATGTCCTGTCCTGTCATAAAAATTATTTTCAATATAAAAGTCCCAAAATGGCTTTTCTTGATAGTCAAGCCTAATTATTTCCTAAAACGTACAGCTCTTGATAAATTGATTGTTTGTTATGATAAAACTATAAATGAAAATCCTCAGAATATTTAGAAATCTTTTTAAAATTATGCCAAACAAAACAAAATAAAAGTATGAAAAGATTTAGAAATTAAAAGATTCATTTAAAACAACTTTTAGCCACACTATGCTGACACCTTCAGCTCCATGACCATCTGTGACAACAGATTCAGATTTCTTGGAATTTATACTAAAAACTAGGTTTGCCCCATTAAAGAAATGCTTTAAATTAGATTAAACTTTATAATCAGTCGTTGCTGGTGGCTGGAGTAAAGTACTTTTAAGAAGAACATTAACTGAGCTACTGAGGCACCCTGTTGCGGAAGTACACCCACAAACCCTCTCAAAGCAAATAAGAAATTTTATTTCTGACTCTTCTTCAAATAAATTCACATAATAGGTTGTTTACTGAATGTGCAGTACAAAATTTAAAAAAGGTATTTTTACAAAAATACCTTGGTTTTTGTTTCTAAAGTTAGTATATCATGTTTGTAAAACAGATATAAATAATTTGGCCAAAATATAGTATTCTACTTCTATCCAAAAATAAAACTCACAGTGGAAGCATTTTTTTTTTTTTTTTACTAATAATACACATATTTTATATATTTAGATGGGACAAATTCTCTAGTCCAAATAATACAATTTCATTAGATTTATTGTGTTTCTGGCAAGAGACTAGACTTTTATACCAAATATTAATCTGAGCCACTCATTCTGTTCCAGTTAACCCTGCTTATGAAGAAAGATTTGATCTCTGAATTGTCTGGATTGATCAGGTTTTTATTTGTAGCAGAGATATGAATGATACTTTTATGAAACAACTACTGATTTGTCCTGATTGTGCTCTCCCCTACCCTTGTCTTGCATGTTTTTAATTATTTTTCTTCCTCCAATGAAAAGATTAAAATCACTTTTTAACTATTCTCCCCAAATTAAACAGAAACGAAAGTGAAGGATGGTGAGACTCGTAGAGCATGCAGTTGGTGACATTACAGAAACCGGTTCCTGAGCCTTCCAAGGTGTACAAACCCCTCCTGAGCAGCACACCTCAGTTAAAATTCAGCAGCAGTTAACCAGATCATTATCAGATCTTCTCATTTTATAGGTGGAAATGACTTGTCAGTAACTGAACACCATTAAATCCCAGTGCTAAACACTGTTAAATCACAGAGCGAAAGGAGGAGATAGGAGTACCACTCCCTTCGCATGGGCAACTGCATAGACCAACATATTCACACAGCAACATCTAGGGGGCAACTTTGCATCTCCAGTTCACCTGACATGTCTTTGCATTGTGGGATGAAACCAGAGCAGAAATAGAAAACACAGACCATTCAAACTCCACATAGAAAGACTGGGACTCGAAGCAGCTTCTTACTGACTAGTGATCTCATGGTGAAAAATCAACAGGAGAATCTCATTGATCTCATGTTGTGATAAATCACAGTGCCATTCCCACACATGGATCATAAAGGAGTTACAGGAAAGTTTAAAAACCAGCCATTCCCATCCAAATCACACAGCTCATCCATAGATGATTATAATGATTTTTTAAAGATGTACATGGTTATACATGGTTGTGACATCACAAATGAAGAATATTTGGCATTCACTAATTGTCAAGGTCCTTGTTCCAGTAACAAAGTGTTACACTGGTGTTCACCGACAGTGCAGGATTACGTCCCAGTAACAAAGCGTTACACTGGTGTTCACCGACAGGGCAGGATCACGTCCCAGAAAGTTTCATTATAATGTCATAACCTGTAATGCCCTGTATGGTCTGTTTAATGTGGTTTGAAGAGCAGCTTCAAGTTATGATGGTGTTGCTGGCTGTCAGTAAAAGAACGATTCATTACAGTCCTTTAAAAGAGGAAAAAATTGGAAACAAGTGGATCAAGAACTTCAGTCTTAACCTAATGTTTTGTTCAGCACATTTCAGCACTTATTTTCTTAAACACGCAGGAGATTAATTACTGATGAGGATTGTGAACCTTTTCTTACATTTACATACAGTTTAATGGTTCACACTAAGTTTCCTGAACCCTCAGAATGATCAAATTACAAAAGTGCTCAGATGCTCAACAATGTTCTAACGTCTCATTACCCAAAAAAACATATTTGCAACTGCCTAGTTTTCCTTCTTCTCTCTTTCTAAGCTTCACCTTCAGTCAACCCCTTTCTGTTTTGCAAAGCTGAACACCCAAATCGTGATCCTGTTGACATTTTACATGTTTTATGTTCTAAACAGGAGTGTGCTCCATTTTTTTTTACTCCACCAGTTCAGCCTGTTCAGCTGCATCGTCCACTCAGTAATGTTTGTAAAGACAGATTTAAGATTTTTTTATTTACATTAATGTCCTGATGAACATGAGGGCCAATATAAGTAATGCTTCCTTCATGAATAAAACCTCTGCAAACTTTGGACACGATTCTGGGACTGACTTCGTCTGACCAGAGGCCCCCTCAGACTGGGGGGCCCCAAGCAACTCCTTAGTCTGCTTGCCCTCAGGCTTAATCTCTGTGCACAGCAAGCCAATCACAACAGCCATCCTTAATATTAATAAGCTTTAAAGGCACAGTAACAGAAAAAGGGACAAAATTAAAATGGATAAAAAGTGTTTGACGATCATTTAAAATGTCAAGAAACATTTAATTTTGATGTCAGATAACTGAAAATATATATTGGACCTAAGAAAAGAACCGTCCAGGTAAAAGGTATTGTATCGAGTTAACGTAGATCTTAAAAAATATATACAAGTTAAAAATCAATGTGGCAATAATAGAACTGCAAATTTGGCATAGAATTTTGCCGCAAAGGTTCTGTTAAGCCTGTGTTTAAGGTACTTCGTGTCATTTTGAATTAACTAAATATGAAATATTCAATTATTGAACTGTGTTTAACACATTAAAGTGCCTCTGTTTGAAGGTTGATAATGAAAATTAAATTTTGAGCACAGTTGGTGGAGCATTATTTTTACCATAACCATAAATACACATTTTGCTTTTTATGATTAGGATGTCTCTTACATTTTCAGAAAAGTACAGCAGCACTGCCAGTAACTTTATCCACATTTACATTACTGCATCTTCTTAATGCAAAATTCTATCTGAAATAACTGATTAGAGCCCTGAAACGAAAAAAGCCCAACAAAAAAAAATCTTCCATGTCAGTGGGGTGTTAGGTAAGGTTAGTGACCCACTTGTCGTTACTGTTTGGACCTAGAAGAAAGTCAGACAATCTGCGAGCTCTTTCCTCTTCTGTTGTCTCAATGCTGGAGAGGTTTATTAATGGCTGTGATTATGTTTCAATGAGCAATTAACATGGATGGGCAGAGGGCTTGACAACAAGGGAGCATAAACAACGAAGCTTTCTAGCGCATCATGACAATCAGTTCACTGTTGTCTGATGTCAAACTGACAAATTCAAAGATCTATACACACTGGCAGAAACGAATAGTGAAAATTCATTCTGCTCTTTTTTTTGGGACTTTTTGTAGCCCCTCCTCCCAGTGTGAACAGGAAGTGACATAAAACACACAAGACTGCATACTGCTTTACAGGAAACGGCTCCAGCTTTAGTCACAGGTGCAGGCTTAAAGCGTCACAAAGCTACAAACTCTTATCTGCACGTTTTTTTGTTGGTGCTTAAATAAGGCACGTGCTTCAGGGAAAAGGAAAAAACCGAGACAGTTGGAAATGATCAGCAGCAGAAAAGTAGTAGTTTCTGATCAAATTCCAGAACAAGGTTGTTACCTCTTCACTTTAAGAAGTCTATTTTTAAACAGGGGACTTTTCTACACGAGTCCACTTAAGTCACGTCAAGACATTTTGTCCATAAAACACTGGCATGTGGTGGTGTCCCACAGCAAGACAGACTGGGGCGAGAGGTCTCTTTTAAAGACTTTATACCATTATGTGGTAACAAATAACGATTTTCTTTATCCATTTAGCTTGTACTGAATCCTACTGATTTTGTAAGCTTTTTTTGCATGATATATTTTGTGACACCGCACATCAATATAATTGTCTTTGCCAAAAACAACCATTTCATTTCGGTCATTCAGTTCATAAAAATGTATTGATTTAGTCATCCAGTCAAGATACAGTCAAATAAACTGGTTTTACATTTTTTGCCTGGAAATATTTTTCAAATTCACTTTGACAGACACACAAGAAGGCAGCTGATGGAGAAAGAGATTTCAAAGTAAGTGTACTTTACAAAAACAGTGCAAAATAAATATTACTGCCGCTTTCAGGACTTGTTATTCAGCTCTGTAAACACAGAGCGTTGATATTTTTCTGTTAGAATTGTGAGCTGAGTTATTACAAGTCGACCTCACCCCAAGTGTCCAAAAAGGAAACTGAAGTGTCAAACCAAACAAGAGCTGATACTTAATTTCACTGATGTTAAAAGCCTTTTTATATTTACAACTATATTTAGCCTTCAATGTGAAGAAATGATATCATGAAAGAAAAAATGTTTCAATTAAGCTTCCAATTTTCTCTCCTTTATTTTGTCCTCCGTATGTAAAAAGGCTTCCAAAGCAAGTGTAAGAATAAAAACACCTACGTAGACCGGACATAGCAGCCCAGACTAACTATAATGCAAACAAAAGACATGTTTTCATTAAAAAAAAAACGATTAAAAGGAATATATTGTTTATGCATTTAAAACATTTGCAGTTTTAGTAGAAGTGGTAGTTTATCATTACTGTAACCAGCTATAATAATAACTGATCGTTAAAAACAGCTGAATGTGTCTCATACCAGATCAATCCTGACTAAATAAGGTAGGATTCTCCAGGTTCCTGATTTTGTGTGTGTGTGTAAACCTAAATACAGGGTTTATTTTTTATTCTGCACATGGATCTGTTTTAAAAGCTGGAAGCAGCATGTGTAACAAGTTTATACATAGTTAAAAAAAAACAAACTGGTTTCTTTAGGACTTACAAAAAGATGTTTCAACGTAAGTACAATTTATTTCCACTTGTGGCAACTTTCTGTTCGGTCCTACAAGCCGTCAGTTACTGATTATTAGAAGTTTTGAGAGAGAAGCTGGTCGCCCATCTCCGCTATAGGAGCACGAGGAGGTCAGATGGTGGCCTGTGGGTTACATAACCCGTCTTTGTTCCCAGATGAACATAAAGAAAGTAAAACCATGCAGTGACTAAAAAACATCCATATTTGCTATATTTATATTTAAAAGGATGCTTGCACATAAATGAAATTGGCCAGTTAAAGCCCCCCTCCCTCCCTTTATTCCTCCCATAAATATTGGACCAAAATCTTAAAGCAATTCATAAAAACCTCAATCCAGTCTAAAATCCTGGGTGAGCTCAGCCTTTGTCCAGCTGTGAAGATTAAAAGAAAAGGAAAACTCAGAGCACATTCAAATGAATGAGCCAAAGTGTTCAGTTTCCATGACCTACCTTTACTAAATACACATTTTTTGCAGACATTTTCACTGTTAAGCAGAGGCTGAAATTCCCAGAGGGGAGGGGGCTGGAATTAAACAAAAAGCAGAAATAAGAGTTGAGGCACTGGAGGGCTCTGCAGACACTGGAGCTTGAGCATTTCATCTAAACCGCCATTTTCTGCTGGTAAAGCCAATGCAAGGGCAGCCTATGGACGCAGAAGCAGGGAAAAAAGCAGAAAAACATCCAAAATCGGCTGCTTTAATAAGCACTTTCTTTCGGAGCAGAAATGCGCGGACGGCGTTGGCAGGGTTTGGTCTTCTCCAAACGAACTGTGCCATCGGCTGCAGCCTAAACTTAAATAAAACTTCTCAGAAACCCTTTCTCCCCCGGACAGGAAACCCGAGTCAACATGGCGTTGGAGCTGAACCCAAACTTCCATACATTCAACAGGCTGCCTCTGCGGCCGGACACCAGCTCTCCCTCTCTCCCCCCAACAGAAATCCGCGGGACTTACTGAGCGGTCGGGGACAGTCCGCGCTGCTGAGAGACCGCCGGAGCTCCGGTCTCCGCCGTTAGGAGGAGGTTTAGGCTCCGTTTAAGTCGCTGTGTGTATGTGAGCGCGGTTAGTTAGTCGTCTCAAGGAAGAAAACCCCGACCCCCCTCGTGAGGGCTGTATATATAAACCTGCCCCTATAGAAAATGTCAGATGGCGGGCGGAGCAACGCCTCGCGCTCCTGCTCAGCCCCAGATCTCCTCGCGCAGTGGAGCTGAGAGAGAGTCGGACTTTTATAAACATCACTTTAATCTCAAAATGGAGCTTATCTGGTGTGCTAGCAGAGCTGTACAGCTGTGGGAAAATAAAAAACACAAAACCCCGAGCCGTGTGTATCGTTAGTGAGACGACAAATGCAGCAAAGACTCGTTTTTTTGTTTTTTGTTTTTATTCAAAACAATCATTAGGACAGAAAACCGACACGGCGGCCGTGTCCACGAGCCCCTGTCATTAAACCAAGAGAGAACGACCGCGCATGCTGCCGCCGTGAAGTAAACGAGTCGGTGGGGACTGGTATAATGTATAGAGTGGGGAAACTCCTCTGCCAGCAGTGACCGTGTTGTTGTTGTTGTTGTTGTTGTTTTATTTCGGAGAGAAAAGCGGCTGGAGAGGAAACCAATGAATGAAGAGCCGCGCGCGAGTAGTACGGAGAGAGGAGGCTCGTCTGTGATTGGACGATCGCGCTGACCAATGGGAGCGCGCGGTGCGAGCCGGCCTACTGGAGTGTTGTGCTGGAGCGTCATCCAGGCCCATGCGTTCAACGAGCAGGAGTGAGGGTAAAACTCGTCTGCTGAGGATTTAAGGTGGAATTTAAAGTTCAGAACACATTCACTGCGGTGATCAGAAACACAGATCTAAACGTCCAAGTGTAGCTCATGGCGGCACAGTTGAATAAATATAAACCGCCTTCAATGTCTCTTGCACAGCAGTGGAGATCTGTCTATCTAATTATATATATATATATATATATATATACACACACATATACACATATATATATATATATATATATACACACACATACATATAGAGAGAGAGACTTAAACATTGCTGTTTCTATGGTCCTTTGCTGTGCTTGTGTACATATTTATTCTACACTGAGAGAAGCCTTGAAGAC